>JAHQIW010007362.1:0-157994 GCA_019055375.1 Parelaphostrongylus tenuis
TAAATATACCCCGCTAAACCAGCCATTATATTGACGCTGAAAATTGCCAGACATCATTAAACAACATGCTCTGCTATGGTTATCATATTAACACAATAAAATTACCTTTCCTAAATCTTCAAAGCAGTCATATTGAAGTAGCTCAGCGATTTGCTTACGTTTTACCGGACCGCAGATAGGAACGACTTCAAGTAATGAGAGACCTTTTTTGGCTCACTTCGGTCAACTTCCTCTTTGTCGCTTCGGCGACAAGCATTCTTGCGCTATATCGAAGCAGGATGAGATTGAGGCAATGTCGACTTGATAAAAACTGACTGTTTGCTACAGGATCTTACAGTACCGCCTGGAATTAATCGTCTCTCCGACTAGCAGCAAGTCCCAGTGAATCAGCCAGCCCGTTCCCAAAAGATGATAATCATAGCCTTCGATGCGAGTCAATTCGGACGTGGATATGGAGCTTCTCGTTGGCCTTGCGACAGCCATTGACTCGATTTATGCTCATTCGTGAAACAACTCACTTTTGTTGACGATGATGACCTTGGTCAGGAATGAAGCGCGAATGACGACGAAACAGTTTTTGTGCAATGTGCAGATTTACTTCCGCCTGATCAGTGAGTTCAGGATTGATTGCTTCAGTGTTACAAATTGTGAGAAGGTCAAGTATCAGATCATTCAATAAGCTTTGGCACTACAGAGATGAAACGTCAAATTTCTCAACAAGAAACGACTGAAAGTGCATACTATGATATCGTTCAAGTGCACATTTTCTTGCGAACATTTCCGTTTACAATTTGCCTATACACTTTAGTATGAGTTCTCGTGGGAACAAATTTACTTGCTATTCATATAAGAATGGAGTGCAGCAGAAAGTACTGGCGAAGCGGTAGGCAGATCTGAAACTCGGGGCGGGTCATGGTTGCAGAAGGGACGGTTAGAAAGTGGTTTGTGGACTTTAGAAGTGGAGAAAGTAGTCTGGAGGATCATTCGCACTTGAATCTCTGATAGGAATCTCAACTATTTTTGCGCACCGTTTCATTAGCATTTCTTTCTGAGCGCTATTTGTGTATGAGTAGCACGAATTTGTCTCACAGCAGTTCCGTCCCAAAGTAAATATAAGCAACTTGTGAACCAAGATGTTCGCAAGAAAATACGCAATTGAACGGCACCAAAGTCATGCAATTTCAACATTACGTTTAGTGCCAAAGCTCATGGAACAGGCAATAAGAATCATTCAATAGCTTAGATCTCGGCGAATTCAACGCCGTTATTGATTTTGAAAAGGATGATAGTGCAGTGTAGCAGCAAAAATAAGATTAAGTTCCACCTTCAGCGCAATAGAATGGCCTTTCAAGATGGTTCCAGTACTTATTTGATAGAATGAAAAACCCCAGCTTTAGACTGGATTTTGTTTTTTGCAAAAGGTTTTCACATAGAGAAGAAATACTATGTCTCGTATTTAGATACACCCACCGAAAGTAGTCAACAGTGCACAGAAACTCGTGATGTATTAGAAATCACAAAATCTAAAATACGCTTAAAAACAAAGAAAACTTCTAGATAGAAATCGTAAGTCAAGTGACCTTTAAATCACGATGTGCTTAGCAGTTCCATGGTCACCTCAGTAGGATGCAATTTTCCTCAATCATGAAGCAGCCTTTTTTTTCATCTCGAATACTTTTAATATTATTAGTATTATGATCGTAGAAAAGACTTTATTTTATTGCTCTAAATGTGCAAACTTGCAATTCCGTTCTATATCGCCGCTGTTAAGTCATGAGAGAGCCGCAATGTAATCTTAATACATTATGCCTACTCCTAATGTAAAGGGTTAATTTCTTCTCGCTTCAACAGTGCTCTATAGAGACTTTTTCAGAACAACTTCAGTTTAAATCCCCCTGATTCGAGCTATCCAAAGTACTCTCTGATTGCGAGGTTACAAGTAAAAAATCTATCTTATTCGCTGGAGAGGTAATTTTCATAGGAGTGTTAGCGACCGTTCGTAAGCTGAGATATGAGGCTACAGCCCACCTTCCGGAACATTCCCTTGTAACGTTGTAGTATCCAGATCAAAAATTATGATTAATATTCATTTTTTGCTTTCATTTTTATCAGATGCATAACTCATTCGAAGCCGAAGAGCATATCAGTGTGTAAAGAAATTCTCGACGCAATTTAGTGAGTTGTTTTCTGCAGAGCTTCTTTCAAAGTGGAGGAAAAGTTCCTGAATAACAATATACAAACAACTCCGCCTTACCCTGCGTTCGCCACGTCTCTGCACAGCCCCTGCCACCGCCACCGCCTTGTCGAATAGATTGTAAATATGGCTACTGCAAAAGGTAAACTCGATCTTGTTTTCGCTGCTAGGCCGTATTTCCAGAAATAAGCACACAGCTAGAATTAGAAAACATTGAACTATCAATTGCATGCTAATAGTCTGAAGAAGGAGGTTCGTTCGGCGAGGTTCAAATCACAGATCGAAAAATCAGCGAAGATCTAAGAATCAAAAAAGCTTTTTGAAAAGCAATACATTTCTAAGTTCTTTGATGGTTGTGTTATAGTTTGAGTAGTAGCGCTCAAGGAAGTAATTTTGTTTGGCGCATTATAAGCGAGATAAGAGAGAAAAAACACGTAGTTTTATAAAACATGATTTAACTTCAAATACTACTGCGACACAAAAATGTTTTTTGAAAAAACGGCGACTTGGGGCCCTAGCCAAAAATCTGAGCTATCCAGTGGCACCTAACATTCTTATGAAAAGCATCTGCCCTGTGAATGAGGTCAGTTTTTCATTTGTTCTCTTATAATCAGAATGAACCAGAAAATCTTTTACTATCTAAGTAAGTTGCTTAATCTGAAGTTTCACTCAAAGTAGAGAAGACACTCCTAAACGTACAGGAATCACACACCCCGACCGTAGATTAACCCGTCTATAAGCAAACACGCTAAATATGTGAAGCTTATTTATATTTTCTCTGCTACACTGTAGTGAAAAGGCCCTAGTAAAAATAGGCACAGCATTAGAATCAATTAAACTTACGCGAACGAATAATTACTAATAGTCACAACTTTTTGAAGAAGAAAGATAACTAATGTATTGAGCTGGTCAAAGATCCAAGCTTCTGAATGGTCATTAACACTTATGAAAAATTTTTTCCAATCACTGGAAGGGATCGGTTTTTTATGCCGTGCCGTCTAACGAGAATATATCGACTTATTTTGTTTATTTGACGGGAGAATGGTATCAGTTGTTGTAGTAGCAGTAGCAATGATGTAAGTTCGGTGGCCAACATTTGAGAGCCACCTACTTCTGCGAAACCTGGACGTAAATTGCATTTAAATTTTGGAATGACTCAGTGATTTATCGACGTCGTTATATTCTGTCTTGTCAGAATAAAAGATTGAATGAAGAAAGTCCGCGAGGTGCCTCGTGATAGTGACGTGCTCGCTCTTCCGGTTTATTTTTGGATTTTTAGCGTTTATTCAAAATGCCTCATAAGTTTTGCGCATTAATGTTTTCGATTCCTGCACGACGATCGTGACAGTAATTCAGAATCATTACCCTTGTGCTTCCATGCTCTAAAACATCAATGCGTAAAATGTTCAAGGGTTTTGGGTAAACAGTGCAAGTCCGGAAATGATGCCGAATGAGGTGTGTCATTGTCACGCGAGACGTTGCGTTTTTCTTCTTCCATCGTTTGACCTGGTTTTGCGGCATATAAAAGCCTGAATAAATCAAGGAGTCAATCAGTTAGCTAAAACAACTTACGTCCATTCTTTTAAAAAAAACAGTGTCGTCGAAACACAACCCATAGAGTACTTTTATTGCGACTGCTCTTTGAACAACTACAACTAACCTACGTCGGCTAAACAAGGTAAGTTCGCAAGGTCTACATATGCTGGATGTAAAATTCGTTTCAGTTGTAGAGTCACTCAATGTTCTTGAAGCGGCTGCAAAAGCTGCTCTGCAGCACATCTTCGATTGAATTCTGTACTGAGTTGAGACCTGTATCAACCAGCATCCTATCGCTTATCAGCTGGTGGGAGAGCTGTCGAATGTGCCACGTGATAAGCAGAGGTGAGTCGATTTCCGCTCTATAATCTATATTTGTATCATTTGCCCTCTACTGGCCGTCAGGTGATTCGATCGAGCTCCGTTGGATTTCCCATTTGATCCTGTCGCGAGCAAGAGTAATTCAACAGGTTTTCCATAGTCAAAAGACTCGCAGTGCTGTGGTTTATCTTGACGACTCTCGCCAGATATTCTCAGCTCAGATTGGTGTTTTACTGCTAGAGGCCTCACATTATGTGGTTCCAAAATGCTAGGCTGTCGTCCCACGTTTGTCGTTGGAACGCATCACTAGGTGGTCGACATTATGGTCCATAAGGTAGTGTCTTTGATCCATGCTTGATGATGTATATATTAAGGGCAAAGAAGAGTTTAGGAAAAGATCAAGATTTTTTTGCTCATTTGCTTAATGAGGAATATTTATTCTATCCAGAACACTGAATGGTATGCAAAATATTCGACTCCAAATTGAAGTTGAATCTACGCTTTACCCATACAGTGGGCGCATGCCATCGCTAGATCATTGACGCCAGCGCTTTATTACGACCGATTTGAATTATCGTAGCTTTCAGCAACAAATAATTAACGGATTTGCTCGATTATGCAAATATCGGACTAAACCCAATTACTGATAGCTGTGATAGTCTATCTCGAAGGAAGGGTGGAAGCAGCGGTGGCATCGGTGGTGCAGTAGTAGAGGGCACCGGTGCGGTTATGACTTGGTTTCCCTCCCGCCTTGAACAGGATGTTTTGTGTATCACTCAACATTCTTAAAACACCATAAGGCTGCTAATACTACATCCTGAATTCTTGAAGATCTTAATGAGGTCGGATATGTGACATTGCCTGAAAGATCGTGTTAAGTTCTCACTTACCCTTCCTTTATGTAATTCCCTTTAAAGAGTAGAGAGCGACTAGAGTCAATAACTCTAATCAGTTGTCCACATACGGTTGTCTTCGCTACCGTTTGAGTGGTCAAGACCTTAAAGTGGGTGAACGACTGAGTGACAATCGACTTGAATTACTGGCTCTAAAAAAGACGAAGGGGTCGAGATTAGCCCAATTAAATCCCCATGCCAATGTCATGGCGTTACTTAGATCATAAGCAGAACTTATAGGACCGCCTTTTTTTTGATAGGGTGCGAAAGTATTTCGTTGAATTGAGGTTAAATATGTACTTCCAATTTTTGTAGAATGTGTATTCGTGGAAACTCTAGCAGCTATAGAATAAGTCTGGTATTCATTTTTTTGAAGCGTTTGAGCAGTTGTGAACTCAAAATTGAGAAGACTGACAATGTAATGTTCTCATCATTCTCTTGAAAGTGGTTTTGCTTTTGTCATATCTTTAATAAAGAGCGCATGTTAGCAATAATGAGAGTTGTCCTACCACATTCATGATCGATCAAGCGATGGTCTATGGTTAAATCCGGTTGCCTCAGGATCATCAAGCCTTCTATTACTCAGGGTCGGCAAATTGGGATTAAACTTGTTTTGAAGAATAGCAGCACTGAATCAATACATTGATAGGCATCGTGAATCAATGTAAAGGTCAGATACCCGTTTAATCGAACCATGCCAGCTGGAGACGAATGCATGATTCATCAATAAGAACTGATTAACGGCCAGAGCTTCGGGTTCATATCTCCACTACATCATCTAAACTACAAACCTCTGATATCAAACGGATATAACATCACATTTATGTAAGGACGCAATTTGTCCGGCAGATATACCTCTACATGATCCGGCAATTGTGGAAGTTGGAAACCTGCTGCATCATTATGGTATGGTCATGAATCTTTGCTAATGGATAGATCCACTTGGCTAAAACTTTCCTTTTTACTGCATATATTAGCATTATAATGTTGGAAGTATATATCGCAGAGTGTTGAGCGGTGTGGAGATTATTCTACACCAAGCAGAAACTAAACCCGCGCTTCCTTCATACCTGGGACTATGTTACAATTACACCAACTAAGCTATCGCTTTGCTACAACTCTTCCTTCATAGAACGTTTCGAATAGTTAACTTTAATATATAAAAATTGAGAAGACTTATCTCGATTAGCTGTTCGTGCCAAAAACCCGAAATGAATCGGAACGACGAATGAGTCACCATCACATGAGACTCACGCCCATTCTTCGTTTGATTAAAGAAGGCGGGTCGCCAAAACGTCAGCCGAGTTACTACAACTAATTTACCAACCTCGCGTCACCTAATCAAGATAAGTTTTCTCGAATTTCATAGATCAACTGATTGTGCCGAGGTTTTCAGAAAGTCGAACTTTTGAGTTGATTTTGAGTTAGGTGATATGTGCTTACCAGATTAAATCCGTTGAAGGTCGATAGCTGACAGTTACAAGTGCATATATCGAAGAAAGTGTGAGATCAAACCGGTGATCCCAGTGGTGTAGTGGTAGCACGAGTCCCCGACATGGGTTGGATGCGGATCAAACTCTCGCCTATGATCGAGAGTTTTACATAGCATTGAACACTTTTAGATATACCCATTTATTTCTACTTTCCGGTTCACGAATTGTTTTAATGCTTTTGATTGCTGCAGTGGAATGCCTAGCAAAGTGTTGCTATCGTTCTATCTTCTGTCGCTGATTTTGCTTTTACTGATGTCAATTTAATCTCCAAGGGGCTTTCTTTGCTCGACCTGTAGTGCTCAGTAAATGAAGAATACCATTTACATGATATCTGCAAGTGAGTTTACAATAAATGAGTTCCTTGCAAGAAAATGTATAAGATAGATATCGTCTTTAATTCTTTTTCTCTGATAGGAACGAGCACGCGTTTAATTAAAATACGACTAACGACGAGCACCTATGACCTGGGTTTTAAGATCATGCGATTGGAAGCAATGTATCTTATGGATTCGTACTCAAGTTTCGATTGCGACTTGAAAGTACTAAGTCGATTGCTTTAGAAGTATAGCAACCATAAGCATCACTTATTCTGTGAAAAGGAATAGCTAGAGAACTAATCTTTATTCTAAGCCTCACGAGTTTGGTACCTTTTTTCCGATACTTAAATAGTAAAGTGCATTCTGAACTACTCTTCATAGGAAACGATATAATCGCCGCTATCAGAAGATACCTAGAAACAGTGGTCTAGAAAGTTCTGTGAAAACTGTGGAAATCCCCTCTAAAACGCTGCTTCATCAATTAGTTCGAAACCGCTCGTATGAACATGTATGTAATACCAAGAACTGCGTTTTGTCGCGACGGCCGGAAGGTGACTGCATGAACGCAGGTACAATATACCTTATCTTTGTAGGACATGTGGTGATGCATACACTGGCGAAACAGGCAAACCATTTTACATCCGCATAGTAACACCTAGAAGGAAAGTCAACTAAAGACCCAGCTAAGCGTCTAAGAACACATAAAATACAAGGCCCTAGCGATGGCGACTTCGAGATAGTACTTAAGATCTTAGGGAACGAATTGAAAACATCGGAGCGAGAAACCCTCTAAACTTTTCGAATAAATTCTAAGAGCCCACAAATGAACAAGAAAGGAGAGTGCCTTAACATAACCAACCACACTGCACCTCATATTAGATTCCAGCCACATTGCAATTTATCCTAGATTAATTCTCTAGTCTGACTTTCAGCTGACTGACACCTTCGCTCGACTTCACTCGGTGATATGGGGCGGGTCAATGCGTCACCCAGCGCAAGAAAAAAAAATAGGCAGTCCTGGACCGGAATACACAACGAGTGGTTCTTTCCTGAAGCAGTAGTCGCTCACTAATGTACTAGATTTTCATTTTTTCGCAAAATTCAACATAATTATATAAATAACGTTATAATGAATAATATGGTCAGGCTCCGAGGAACGTTTTTGCTGAATCGTCAGTTACAAACATTCAAGAAAGTCCATCGATGACCAAAAAGAACAATCGATCGGAGAAAAGACACCACTCTCGTGAAGCCCAAAATATAGTTCCTGAGCTATTCTTTTCTTCTTCACCGTTTTGTATTATAATCATGCTGAGTTTTGAGGAAAGTCGGTTTATTACGTATAGATTCGTTTACATTTATATTAGCTTGAGCCACTCAATAATATTTTGTTGATAAACCTGGTGGTGTTCCGTTATCAAACTCCCTCGTTCGACCCTTTAAAGTAAGGCTTTATGCTTTCTCGGGCTTTCTACTGGTCACTGGATATATTTAACTTCGGGTGCACTAATACCTGCTCATTAACTAAACCCTTTTCAGTGCGCTTCAGCAGGGCAAGTAATGTAGAGTTCACTCTTCACGCATAATATCGTTTCTCGAATAGCGACGTGAGTACTGTTTTAAAGGGCGCCTCGGAAGGGTTTTTCCGCAATGGAATTACGGAAAAAACTTCCTCTTATCGTTGTGTGGTATCAAGCTTTTTTTTCTTTTGTAATGCCAGAATTACTTGCTCCAAAACCCAAGCTAAAAAATGCAGAACACATTTTTTTTGACACTTTCAACCCTCTATGGGGACCTTTATAAAACCAGAATCACCTTGAGATCACTCAAAATTATGCCACCGAATACTGCTTGGAGAGCCAGAGCAAATCTATGCACACACCTCAACTAGACTGCTAATCGAGCAGTTACCCTTTCTCGTCTTTTGCTAATCTCTGTAGGTGCTTCAGTCCAGACACTGAGTTAGCGACCGCGAACGTTTTACACTCTATGTCTAGTGAAACTCAACGAACACAGAGTGTTGTACACTCGATTGCTTTTGGCTGGTATATTCAAATATCCACTGGACATAGAGTGTAAAACGTTCGTCGTCTCTAACTCTTAGGATATTTGAATATACCAGCCAAAAGCAATCGGTTGTACAACACTCTGTGTTTGGTGAGTTTCACTGGACGCAGAGTGTAAAATGTTCCTCGTCGCTAACTCTTAGTGTGGGGACTGGAGCACCCACAGAGATTAGCAAAAGACGAGAAAGGGTAACTGCCCGACTGACGAGATCGCAAGATCGAAACACGTATATTGGGCCCTATAAGTCAGCCCTCCTTGACAGACCACTGACATGCGTGGCTCATGAAATGATTATCAGGAATATTGCTTCTTTGAGCTGAGGTCAAGAAAACACTCGAATCGAAAGGTAGACTGTCAATGTTGAAATTTTACACAAATTTGTTATGACAAACTTTAGATCTCACGTGACTTTTTAATGAGAAACCATTTGTAGAAATATGGTGTATGAAAAGATGCGTTTAGAGCTGTGGTTGGATTTTTCCTCTGTCGCACATGTCGTCGATTATTCAGTAGTCAATAGTACGATTCTACGCTCAAGGCTCACCAAGTACTCCATCTTGGGTGTTAGCGATTTGCTACCAGACTTGTCTCGGAGGACAGAAGCATTAGCCTGAAAGATCGGTTAGCCACTGCAGGTCATTGTGAAGGCCAGATTTGCACCAGAATAGGTCCACAATGCTAAGAATGGAATCGAATGCATGGCGCAACCTTCAGGAATTGATCAACCAGTTGTAAACCGCGAATCCAAACTGGGCGTATCTAACTCGCAAGGGCTTTCACCGCCAGCATAGAAACGGCTCCACTCCTACCCCCAACCACTGTGCCCTCAGCTTGGTAAGCACTGTGTGTCTCACTGCTCTCTGCCACTCGTCACCTGTTCATCAGGAAGAAGGTTGCTGTTTCAGTCTCTAACCACTACACTCTGGTGCAGTTTTTGGTGTTATCTTTTTGTTTCACTACAATATTCTCGAATTGCAGGTTGTGTCATAGCCGTTTTAAGCGCATCTACGCTGGTATAGCGAGTAGCTAAGATTTCTTTCTGAGTATAAGCCACACGGAGTGAGCCATCCTGGTTGAGATCCGGCAAACTTGACGGCCAGTTATCTTCTACTCCAGAAGTCTGAAAACGCGTGTTAACAAACTGCAATCGCTGAGCGAACCGAATGCGCAGGAGGCCTGCTAAAGTGCCAATCCTAAGACTCCAGTATGTCCCGTAAGACTTGCTGCACATAGCACGCTGTGTTAATTTTGACGTTTTCGCTAGTGAAGAGCAGCAACGCTCAACACTGGCCACTGTACGAGACACTGGACTTTTGAGAACATTCTTCGACAATTATCATTTCTTGACAAACTATCAGGCACATTGTTTTCCTTTATAACGAAGTACTACTGATGAAGTGGTACCCAATACAGAAATGTTGCCTTGAAGTGGGTTTAGTTCTTTATATTGCATCTAAACGCTGACGTCCGTCACTACACATGATGATGACATGTGCTATTGCATGAGCAGGGTCCATCAAGTGCTTTTGGGTATGATCATTGTCGCTTCAGCTACACTTTACTTCTGCACATATCACAACGCGTGTGGGCGCGGTTGCTGAAGACGCTCAGCGGCACACACTTGAACGATCAGCAATTCAGTCCTGATCTCAAAACTTACCAAGCTTTCGTTCCCTACGGGGACGGTTACTCGGAGTAAAATTCTTTGGGATTATCCAAGCATTGTTTTGAAAGAAACTACAGATAAAACGTACCTAAGATTTCCTGTCGGTGCTCACATGCTCTACATGTTTTCAACAAGTACTAGTGAAAGCACGTGACTGGTGTAAAGCATGATTTTATTCTAAATATTAGTTCACCTGTGCCACCTGTCGCCCCGTTGATTGTCGAATGACTCGAGAGGGCACCAGCAACACTTTCATTTTTCCCTATCGCATGCAAGAGTAGCTGAGTGGGTCCGCTTTGCTCTAGAGATTTGTTGAGCACAATATCTTTTTTCTAGTGTTGTCGTGAAGAAATCGGACCATCGTGTCTGTGGTCTTCCTGAAGAACGTTCGATATCCCGAGGAATCCAGTCGGTAACGGCTATCGTCTACGACGAGAATGTTAGTAACAGTGTCATAGAGCGGTTTTCTTAGAAACCGCAATAGTAGGAGATTTTAGCTCAAGAATGAATAATAAGAATTTCTCGCACAAGAGGAAAATCTCTTGTTCAGAGGAAAATCGTTTTTTTTTTGGTCGTATGAGGATAACATACTTGAACCAATTTTACAATGAGTTGCTTGAGTTTGGTGCCACATGCGCATTTTCCTTCCAACATTTGGCATACATCTTGCCGATGCTTGTTTTAGGATGGAGCTGTCCTGGCAACAAATTCGTTTGCTACTAATGCACGAATGGCGTGTAGGAGAAAATGGGAGTGTGCGGCGCGCCGTTTCCCCACACGCCATTTGCGCATGGATACTAAGCACATTTTCTAAATGGACAGCTCCATCTTAGAGCATGTATAGGCAAGTTGTGTACCAAGATGATCACGAGGTAATGTGCAATTGAACAAGGCCGAAATCACGCAATTTTATGGCAAATCGTAGTTAAACCAAAACTGCACGAACTTCTTACACAACCTTGTGGGAAGTGTTGCAGCAAAACAATAAGACTTGACAGAGTAAAATCTTGCCCGAATGTTTTTACAGTCGATGTCACATGGATATCTATGATATAGACATTGTCTTTTATTTCGGCTGCTTTTTTGAGACCTCGCAAACTGCTAAATGAGCCTTATTGAATATATAAACTTTCTAACAACGGACATTCCAGAAAACGGTAGAAATAAAGAACAATGTTTTCATTATAAATAGAGCCATGTGCTACCAATTGCAAAAAACCCAAGCAACACTTAGTTCTGCCAGATGTTATCATTCCGTTTCTCCCCTTTCCTACTATGTAGGGTGAACAGTGGGGCAGGGGGGCAGTGACGGGACGGTGAAGATCTTCAAGACGCACGTTTGCCACTGACCTAAATAAACCTCAAAAATGGCTGAATGTATTTATCTGGATATTCCTTAAGATTAAATTATTACTATGGACTCACAACCTTTTACTCAACCAACTATATGCGCAGTTTTGGACTCTTGTAATAAGGACTTTCTCTGGTAACATACCAATTTCACCATTCTGTCCCTTCGTAATGGGCCTCAGTGGTAGAGATCTGGTTCAAACAAGCTCCTTTGTTCATTGGGCATTACTTGTTTCGTTTGCTGGAAAGTGATTCGACGAACGAAATGTGTTGCCACAACATCAAAACAGCACTATGGGATTCGAGTCATTCAGCCCGTTTAGGACGGCTATAGAGATCATTGCGCACAGTGCGAATCACAAAGCAGCGAGAAATTTTTATTAAATATTTAGGTTAATCTTTCCCACTCTTTTAGGAAAACCCTTCAGTTTTCGGCTTCAATTCGAGAAAATGCCACGATTTACTCTAAAGGTTCTATGCATTTGGAGCATATATTGCTGTATGCGCAAAAAAAAACGCGAGTCTACCTCAAAATGAGAAAGTCTTGGGCATTCAGTCAGTTTGTGATAAGTTATGCATGGATACGCTATTAATTGAATTCTGATAGTTGTGAATAATATCCAAAAGAATTCACCACTGCCATTAAAAATTAGGAAACAACGTATAGTCAGAAATGATGGTGCATAAAGCATGCGTCACCAGTTCATCAGTAACTCTCAAAAATTTTTGGATTATGGGTGCACTTCAGAAGTCTGGATATGACACGAATTGTAGGACAGACATTCCTTTTTGTTCTATGAGCATTAGCATTTTATAGCAATTTATATCACTATGAGCGTTATCAGGTGTTGCAACCTTTATCACTGAACATGCCCACTGATTTATCGTGTTCCACGTAATTTTTGACAACTTTCAAAGTGTTACTTTGGACCACCCTCAAGTTTTAACCTTTTGGAGTAACTACAACTGATACTACCACTAATAACTCCTCGACCTGCTTTACATCGGTTTCCTCTTCGACTTTCATCGCTTAGATATACAGATTTTTCAATCTCTACGAATTATTCATAGTTGACGCCGTCACGGAAAAATTCGATGAGAAAAAAAAATGATGAGAAAAACCATAGCCGTTTCCACTAAGCCTGATAAAACTGCATATTTCTTTTTTGTAACAGGTTGTAGAGAATTGTACACCAATTAAGCACAAATAAAAACCAGTTTGATAGCCAAACTAATTCCCTTCCGTATCAGAGCGATTGAGCCATATCGTTCTTCACGGAATGTCATGATTCAACGTTCAGATATACGAACATAGCAAATTTCGTCACCATATGCCTTGCAGGCTTGCCAATGAGCCTCAGAAGCGCTGGCACCACGTTGTAGTGGAAATGGAGCAGCAGAGGAATATCTTGCTTGGACAGTTCCATTCTACAGTTTATTTGCCAAATAGATGCATTTTTCGATGCGAACGAGAACCAAGTATCTGACGAGCTTAAATTTGGACAAATTGAATGTTTAAAGACTGTTTTTTAGGTTGTAGAAGAGAATATCTTCTACGATTTACTACATCGTTGTCACTTAGAGTTTACTGTTTTATGCGGTGCGCCCTCTGGTGTAGTCAGCTGAAAGGATTGTGAGTAAATCTCTAAGCGTCGAAGAAAGCGAAATCTCCGAAGTCCAGGCAGTAGTGTACTGTTTTGTGGTCAATTTCATCGAAGAATACAACGGACTAATACCGCGAAAGTGAGGAGCAATGTTCTCCTAACTGGTACGGCACAGTATGACCGGTTTTCCATAACCAAGCCAAATGCTATAATCTTTATATTTCGAGCTATCAAATTACCTCGGGCAGTCCAGCGGAAAGCGGGAAGTACTTCATGTTGATTGTCAGTATTACAAATTCAACTTAGCAAGTGGACAGTCGATGGCCAGTATTGATCTATGATTAAAGATAATTTAATATTGACAATTGCTGACTGAGGAACTTGTTGAATGTTGAGTATTTCGCGCAACTAATCTACAACATGAGTGGAATGTTTTGGAAATGGAGTGAAAAAATGCATCATTTCCGAGTAGCCCACAAATTCGAATACGTAGTCTGTCAAGACTTACACCGACACATATTATAACCAACATAAAAATGAGTTTCTTTCAAATGTCATATATTATAATAAAAGCTATTTTCAAACTACACTTTCACGATGTAGTCGAAAGAATTATGAAGAAAAAGTTGTAGATGTGTAGTTATCGCAAGAACGTAGCTTTCATTAGAAAACGGTTTGTTTACGAGGGTGCTTTCTTGCTAGAAACGTGCTTTCATTACTCTTTCAAGTAATAGTCCGCATTTTTATAGCAACAGAGTTTTCTTATGAGCAAAATTTTATTATGAAACAGCCATCAAAATCAGCTGTGAAGTTTAATGAGGGAAATCACACTAGAGGCAAAACGTTCTCTTTTTCTTAGTAGAGCACAACATAGGAGCTTTTACATAGAACAAGTTTATACCGAAATCAGCCCTTTTTAGGCTACCGATTGATAGCAGAAACAAAGTAGAAAAAATTGATTAACGGTAGTCTGAAATGACGACCTTTCTGCATGAATGTGTTTTTTTCGATTATGCACAGAGAATTGTTGACACAGGTCATCCTTTCTACTTTGAAAACTTCATGAATTTCTCCGTGATACACTATTCGTTTGCATCGATAGAGCGCCTCTAACATTCTTCATTCATAAATATCGATATAGCCGTAATTTATCTCAAGCGAAGGGTAACTACCTAGGGTGGGATGCACAATATTTCTTCAATCTTAGAACGCTCTTTGTATTCTATTTCGAAAGCCGATTTTAGCCATGGAAGCGTTGAGATTAGATCTATCAAATGACTACCAAAACATGACTGTCTAGAGAAAAGTCACCCACACACTCGAACAAACAAGGAAAAGCGAACGTGTTGCAATGTATTTTCACTACTACAATGTTATATAAAAGGTTTTTCAGAAATCAAGCACATCACTGAAGTCACCGAAATTAAGGCTCTGGAAAGTTTGTTAAATGATCAAAAAATTCTGTCTGACGGATTAAACCTCTAAACAGTTGTTTAGCATCGCAGGTACACGACGTGCCGATCGGGTCCAAGAATTTGAATGTCTTTATTGTTATTGCAGTCATGAGAAAGATTAGCTTACTAGTTAAAATGAAAAAATTGCTAATATACCCCTAAGACCGCGTTGAAGAATCGCTGATGGCTTATGTAAAGCAGTTGCTGGCGCAACACACAATGTCCTTTCTTTTGAGATACTGAATGAAGAGCCACAAACTCAATCAGTTTTATTTATCTCTGTTTCAGTCCTTGCATTCTAAACTACTCGTGGAGTATTTAGATTATCCGGACGCAAAATGGATGAATTTGTAGAGACTTTGTGGTGGTGGTTGAACATTTCAACTCCCGGTCAAAGCAGTCTGCCCATCACTCATGGAAATAGCCACAGCAGAATTTCAGGCAGCGAACAACTTGCTTGTCAATAAAGGGAACGATGAAGCTATAAGATATGCGCTACTTTTATACTACACTTTTACTGCAGAGGTCCGAAGATTTTCGAAATACACATCACTTCGGTAGTTAGTTTAATCTCACTTCGTGCTCACAAAGCTTCGTATTTCTTAATTGTCAGGAAAATGCTACCCGGAATCATAAGGGCCAGTGACTCGGTATATTTTAGAGTCATCCTCGGTATCCTACGAAACCACAATCATAGCTCTGCCTACCAGGTCCGCGAGACGGCAGAGATAAAATCTTGATAACCCACAATCCAATTTCGCACAATTATGACATTTCGCATTCTTTTGCTTCTGCTCTCAGAACATTCACTTCTCCTTTTTTTGGAACATTTTTTATTTCTAATTGCTGCACGTTGATCCCTTCAAATCCCTTCATTATCTAACTATTCAGAAAGTATCGTCGTTGATCGCGATTTTTATCAAAGCTTCGCTCATCGCCATTGCAACTTTTTGAATTGTCACTTTCACACTGTTTCTAATTTGCTAAATCGGTAAAATTGTTGGTGTAAATGCCTTCAATAGTATATTAATGTGTATAGATCTGTGCATGTGTTGATGCATGCATTTATATATGTATGTGCGTTCGTGTGCGTGTTTCTGTGTCCGAAAATATCTCCGGGCAGTTATTTACGGACGTTGAAACCAAATCGAGGCAGCAAAGATAGAATGCTAATCTTTCTACGGAATTACGTGTTACAGTTACCAAAGCAAGTGAATTGTAGCCACGAATTCACAATTAGGAGTAAAGCAGACCGTAAAAATTTTTTTACTGGTCCTTCTATGCTTTTCCCAGTAATGGATATGTGATCTAACCGATTCAGATACACTGCACAACGCTCTCTGCTCATTGACATTATCAACGAGAAGGTGTTGGTTTTCTTCTGATGTTGTATCTGCTTTTTGCATCATCACTAGGTACACATTTTTGGCCTTCTTATCAAGTGACCAATAGTAATTCCGAGCACAACTTGTTGTACTTTTCTTACTGGAATGTGTAATTCATGAACTTTGCTTTTCAACAACTGGAGAAGTCGCTTGAGCCTTTTGAGTACATGTATATTATGAGTGCTTCAACTTTTTGGTGGCTAATAAATATGTTTCTGCTTCCCAAAAAAGTAAACTATATCTTCAACGCCGATATATACATATATATATATATATATATATATATTATTTATGCGGATTTCAACTGGTGCAAGAAGCAGATTAAGCTTTTGAAGGTGAATTCCTAACATATTTTATCTTATTGACGCGCTTGTTTCTGGTAGTCGTATATGAACCTGTTAGAAGAAAGTCTTGCAGTATTCGCTTATCGAGCTGTATAAGCCCCAGACACAAAAATAAGCAGAAAGAATCAACCGCTGAACTTTGATACAACACTGAGGTTATAACTACTTATATAAGGTGAGTGATGCACAAAACTCTGAACATTGACCTGGAATCGAATCGGTGTTTTATCTACATTTAGGGACTCTTGCTAGCAGCACAACTTCCAGGCCTATGCTCTGCCATAGCTTTTTTGCGGTGTAAGACGCGGTTGTTTGCTGACAGCATCGATGCTTCGTATTACTGGAAAAGGGATAACGATCAGTGGCCTTTGTGGTGTAATGGCAGCATGCGCATCTGTTATAGGTGAAATACTGGTTCAACTCCCACCTGAGATGTAGAGTACTGCGTATCAACAGTAATCGCCTATAAAATCACTAAGCGTTAACTAATTCTTGAGCAATATATCACACAGCTGATTTCAAAACATGACATAGCTGATTAAATACATTTATGGCTTATGCAATTTTAAGTCTCCTGATAAGTTTTGACCCTAGAGCAATTGACATCAAATCAATGAACCAGTAGTAACTAAAATTGCTCGCCACTATTCAAAGCATGTTTCATCAGTCTGTGCACATTTTTGTCATCTCTTTTGGACAAAATGATGCACTATCTGCAGAATTTTCGAAGTTTCTTTTGGGATTGAATTTATTCAGAATGCCGTACGATGGCCGTTCAACGAAGTCTTTCTGACAACTTGCTGCGTCACGACTAAAAAATTTGCATGATGCACTGACCGTCTGAGAACATCAACCGCACAAAGTTTCAAGGAATTGTGTTCAGAAGAACAGCGTTTCGGTTCTTCGGCGAGCTGCGCAGCAACAGCATTAGCTTGAAGGATGAGCTGTTCCCCGGAAGTCTCCCCAAGTTGATCGAGGAACCGTCATGGAAGGAATGACATAACTCAACTAGAAGCTGTTGGATCATCCGTCGTACAATTCTGAGTTGTCGCCGTCTGACTATCACCTCTTTCTATCGGTGGAGCGCTTTCCGAGCAAGAAGAAGCTCTGAGCAGTCAAAGATTTGCGTCGAAGATAGGTAGCTTTCTGTGAATCCAAGGATGAAGAGTTCTATGGGTGCAGTATTGATTTTTTGCTTGAGAGATAGCAGAAGTGTGTTCATGCTGATAAAGCAAACTTTAAACAGTGTTGCTGAGCGTTTTTAACTACTCTTGGTCAATAACTTTGGTGTTTACTGTTCTATTGCCGAAACTTATTAGATCTAATAGCTCGCGATGGCCCACAGATCCATGCAGTTCATGTTTTCTTCCCACACGCAGCTATGCCACCATTTGCAGTCACGAAGCGGCTGGAATTACCGCTAAGTTCTTTGAGCGGGCTCGAATTAGAAAATGAAGTGTCTTTAGATATAGCAAACTTTCTCGTCCGTACCACTAAGGAATGACTCATAAATTAGAACTTCATCAGTAGCAATTAGGTTTCCACTTCGAGCACCAAAGATTTTGATCTAAATAACAAGTACATGTTAGAAGACAGTGCGTAAAACATTTGTGGCTGTCGACGACTATCAGATGAAGATAAAATTTAGAATTTGAGAGGCCGTGTTATAGCGAATGGCAATCAGCAGCGGCAAAGAGTGACCTAACAGATGTATGCATCAAAAATTTCTCCACTGTATTCAATTTCCTGTGAAACGCTCCGATCCAGTAGTTTCCAAGAGAGCGCATTATTATGACGACCATACTTTCCAAGGCTTGATTCCTGCTTTTCCTTTGACAGGTGTAGAGTCTTCATTGGAGCTGCTTTGGAACGACACATGTAATCGCTGTTCCAACTTTATGCTGCAGGTTCACCGAACCTGTCGTCCCCCAACATCGAGAAGCTGATGCCGGACCAGTCTGAAAAGGAAAGCACTGAACGAACTCAGCGGTCATGTGTATTTGCGGCAAGAAAATGTTAAACAACTTAGTATTGATCTCTGTAGAAGAAGCGAAAACAAACACCTCTGAAATACACAGTAATGTCGAGATTTTGATGAAGATTATAATAAATTACAATTTTGGCTCCCTTCCTTCTAGGGGGTAAAGGATAAAAAGATAAAGCTCTCGGCGTTGATTAATCCCTCCGTGATGTGCCACAAATTTGTCTTCAATTTTTAGCTTCGTTCCAGCTGATTGAACGCATAACTGGCCTTTCTCAATGGCTCGCGGTGGCCTCCCGCCGTACGGAATTTGTGCTGCTTATCTTCCCAGGCAAGTCTAGACCAGTTTGGCAGCAATTCACCAACCCCGAAGGGATGGATGGCTTGGTGAGCCATGAGCGCGAGATTGAAGCATTGAAATTGTGTGCGACGCAGGGCACCTCTAACCACTGCGCCTCATGCTCTCTAGAAGGTACGAACGAAAAAAAATGCGGATTGGCGTTGTTCGACACACTAATGGATAGATGCCAACACGAGAGGTTGGAACTGTGTTAACGATTAATGAGCGAAAAATTTTCTGCATTCAAAAAATGAACACCCAGGGGACTGTGAGCACACGAAGTGTTCTGTTGAAACTGTGTAAGAGAAACCAAGAGGAAATTTGCGGTTACTTCAATAAAATTCATTTTGCCACATGTGCTCACTGTCCTTGGCTTTGTAACGTGCCCTAGTTTTATCTATCCTTTCCATCATTAGTTCAAAATTTTTGTGCGAACAACTCACGTTTGAAAGAAGCAAACATTTCAGCCTTATCAATTGCGGCCAGTGTCGTCTACACCAGTTGATTAGGGTCTATGGTGGTTAGAATGGAGAATATTGTTAAGGCAGTGCTTATAGTTGTGACCTGACATCCATTTGTTGATATTCGCAAGACTATGGAATGTAGAACTTAACCGCTGAAACTTCTTCAAGATTCTTCAAACACAAACTTTATTCAAGTGTACATCAATATTATTGAATGAGTATGTCTGTGTCTATGTGTGCTCTAAATGTACCATATTTACTGATTTCTGTTGACGAAATCCTCCCAAACAGCTTACCGCCTCATCGTTGCAGAGAACTATTCCTAGGTACGAAAATGCAAGTATAACAGGGGATTTCCCTCAGCAGGGCCTCTGAAGCTACGAAGAACTCCGACTTTTTCACCCGGAAAGTCCAGATAAGAATAAACCGCACCAAGAGTTACCTACTTCTTGGTAGCTGTTATTCGCAAGGTGGTGCACACTAATTCGAAAGGCATGTTGCTGCTTTTAGTGTGGTGACAATTTGAGGAAGATTCTGGCTAGGCTAATCTCGGGACATCAGACGGCTTTGTGTGCGAGGATGATTTAAACATCAGCCAGAATAGAAGTGTTGTTATCATACAAGAAATGCAATACAAGTCATCCGTGACGAAGACGCTCTTGATAAAAGACCTCTCCATTTAACTGGTATACAAGAAAAGACTCAACCAAAAGCTGTGAGCTGCTTGTTGATCGACTTAGAACATGTGGCGAACTAGAGCAGTTCCCCCAATAAATGCGGATCGCATCTCCACTAACACTGAGGAGTTGATCGAAAAAGCTACAGCAACACAAATGCCACATTCAGAAGATTTTCGCAGGACGATATATATAGATGTAGACGAAAAATTTGTTAAAAGCAGCACAAAAACGATCCAGTCTGAAAAAATGCCTCCAAGATCTTCGCAACTCTTATGTTCCGCTATGATCCCTAATAAATGAAGATAGAATATTTACCCTATGCCATCATTAGATGAAGCTGATAATGGAAAAACTGTATACGAATCTTCTTTGTTCCACATGCTCTGTTTCGGATCGCGAAATCTCTCCTGGTTGAGAAACTATCCAGATTCTCTGCTCTAAGTTTCGAATACGATTGGGAATTTGAAGAGTGGCATACCTATACAACTTAATGACATCACTATCGATATCCTCAGAGCTGATGGCCACACTCTATATGGAATCCTCACAAGACATGTAGCATCATATTCTCAGAATGAGAGAATATCAAACCAGTGGAGATTGTTTACGTACAACCATCATACTTGAGAAAGATGAGAAAAGATCTTCACAGCCCATTAAGCTTGTTGAGTGTGCTTTACATGCTTTTCACGACGATAAATCTTTTGCGTGTATCGAAGATCTTGCAAGAGGCAAAGTCAATTGGAATGGCAGGACTACAAAGAGGTTTCCGTTGTTTGAACCACATCCAAACCGTGCTACGGGGTGATTGGAGTCTGTTGGAAATAAAGCATGCCACTTGTTCAAGGCTTTGTCGGCGATGAGAAAGCGTTTGACCGTGTCGGAGCGAACATAAACCTATTAGCGCTAGTCGAGCAAGGTGTAAACCCGTCCAATACACCAAGGTTAGTTAACTGCTATGAGAATGTAAAAAAGAGATACGACTTTTCCATCAACTCCTACACTACAATGGATAACAAGTCGCTCGATATGGACGAGAAAGCCATACGTATGGTTGGAAAATTTCTATCCTGCCCTCGCTTCACTGATGACTTCGTCATTATTTCAAAGTGTACCAGTAGCGTAGGAGAGATGCCCAGTAAAAAATGGGAAGGGAAAATGACTGGACTACGCATAAACAGAATGAAGACCTAGTCCATAAAGAATCCTTGATGGAAAGTGAACAAGTTGGATCGGATGGTTCTCTGATTGAGCAGACCACCTCGCATGTGTGCCCTGAACGTTCTATAAACATGAAGATCAACATGAAAGAGAAATTAGATAGAAGAAGAGCAGTACAGTCGCATTAGAGCTCCTCAAATATGCCACCAACTAGCCAGCGTACCCCACACTCCGTGCTCACCACTTCGATTCGACAGCCGCCCCAGCGCTCTTTTATGCTGCAGAGGGAACGGCTGATATTATAACCACATCGAGAAGTCAACGTATCACTTACAGGACGTTTGCCACCTGAATGTTAATCTGTGCCACAACGTCTAACCAGCTTTTGTAGCTTCGGCCATCGAAAACAATTTCATCTTCGTGAGGCAGGATTATATACGTCGATGGCGAACGCGGATGGGCCCATCACATAATCTGAAGAATAGACGACAGATAAACAAAAAAGCAATAAAGTAGTCTTCAGGAGAATGCAAGCATAATTGGAAGACCACAAGACGACGAGCGGATGGGCTTGCGGCTCACTCCAACCATTTGCACCCGTAGATGGGTAACGAGTATGAAATCACGGAATTAGTGTCGCTTAAGTCACCATGTAGTAAACATAACAACACCATGGGCGACAACTGTGCGAGAGAGAAACAAATGAAAAATACGCTGGAGAGCGCAGTAGCAGTGAAGGCTGGCCATTCGAGCATCAAGTACCAAATGCCAAAGTGACGAAATTATGACAAGCTCCTTGACAAATTTTGGAGTTTGCTAAATACCATGGAAGAGGCTGCTAAACAAAACATCCATTGTTTACTACTTTTTTTTCTTTCTGTCAAAACAAAAGATAATGGTAAAAGTGGTGACTGTGACTACAGCATACCACAGTGCTGATCGGAATCAACAGTAAAGAGTGATACGAGTCTTTTATGATACTAGTCATCAGTACTGAGGATCCATTTGATGACCCTACCAATTTTTCCTCCAATAAATGTCAAGTAGTTGAGTAGTACTAATCTGGAGTAAGCTCACACTATAAGCAGTGATTTTGGACGGGTGTCAGCTACTTTTGTTGGAAAGCACACAGGAATATTATTGTATTTACATATATCTTGCAATAAGTTCGAAGCGAGCGGCCGATGCACCAGAACTTAGCCGTAGTCAGGGGAAGAATATAGTAGTACCGAAGTTTATTGATCCCTCGTATTATAGAAGCTTAATTTGGAGCCTGATTTCAGTACTAAAATGTTCCCGATTAGGGTAAGAATGCTAAACTTTCTATTAATTTTCCACGTGGGACACTATTCATGCTGCTACAGAGCAGAGTCTCGATTTCAATGAATGGTTTATCCTGATAAAAACAATACAATAGCTCTGAATTATGACAAAGCACGTGTAAGAGCAATGAAATAGTATTCACTAAATGAATAGTACAACGTTTCGTGCAAAGAGCAAAGAGTTCAAGCGAATATGAAGAAAAATGATAGACAGCGATCGAAAATTTGGAGAATGGTGTCTGTATATCCACGACATATATAAAGGCTGTGCATAAACTAACTGATTTATAAGAAAGTGCTTGAGAAAACAATACATTGACTTGTACTTAGAGTTGATGTGAAATACACGACGGCAAGGTATAAGCAGATAGTACAAGTAGATTGTGTTGCAGAGCAAGGCGCGAAGCGCACTTCGCTCAATAGTAAGGAGACATTCCTCTGAAATAACAAAGAAATTACTGCAGACCTTCAACTTGTAGTGGCTAATACGATGCAACTCATGCTAAAAAATCAAAACGAACCTGAACGTTAGGAAGTAGAAATTCGTAAAGACCATTTTTTTTTATTCAACATACCCACCTAGCTTCGTCACACTTTGCACAGCGATACGTTAAAGCGTGCATCGGTACGAGGTAGGCGAAATTCTTCTGAAATGACAAGAAACCAATAGTGATCGTTAACTTGTAGTAGCTAGTACGATGCATGCTCTCCTGAACATTCCCTTCGCATCACGGAGCGGAGATGTTCGAGCCTTCACAGCGAGTGCCGGCGATTCAGTCATTTTTTTTTGGTCTTCGGCTTCCCGTCGTCTTTCGCTGCTGTCTCAATCCAGATTTCCTGGAGCACCGATTTCTTGATGAGTGCCTTCTCCGAATTGTTCTTGTTCGGTAAAGGATGAGGTCATCCGCCGCGTGAAATTCTCGAATATGAGGACGGTTTTCGTCTTCTCACGGACCTGTTTCGGCGTTGCCATGCGATGCAACTGATGCTAAAAAGAACAAAAAGACAAACATATACGTTAAAAAAGAAAATTCATAAAGATTATTCGCCTTAATCAACATACTCACCTAGCTTGACCACGCTTTCTACAGCGAGATGGTGAAGCGCGCGTCGGCGAGAGGTAGCCGATCTTCTTCTAAAATCACGTGGCAACTACTGGAGATCTTTAGAATGCAACTGATGCCAATAAGAATGAAGAGACAACTTTTTTGCATAATAAGCATAAAGTTTGGAAAATTTGAGATTGTATCAAGAACATTTTCATGCTCTTTCTCTTGGCAGCCCTGTGTAGGCAATATTTTCAACTCTCTAATAGAAATGCAGTCTCCTAAAAACCATACTTGATATAGAAATAATAAGGAAATAATTTAAAGTAACATGCAGTTTCTTTGTTCCATTGTTTCCATCTTCAATGTGCCAACTACAACGGAGACAAAATATACAAAATGGTTTCTTTTGATCTCTAACATACCGAAAATTTGACGTAAAGCTATGAAAATTCCCCTTTTTTGGCACGAATGTGTGCATTTCAATATCAATTCGAAGCGTTCCTTCGAGTATTCCAGGAAAAAAAAATTATCTAAAACTTGAAGAATACTGTTGATTAGCAGTTAAAAACTGTCTCTAAGCACTCTTTCGGAACGGAGCATTTTTTGCTGTTTTCTTGGGCTTTTGGTTATCATTCGATATCGTAGATCTCGGAAATGCGTTGTTGATTTTTGAGAGGTCTTGCTGAAGCATAAAATTAAATTTCGCCTGCAGCACGCAATTTGCTCTCTGCTAGAGTTTGAGAATAGCTCGTTAATGGAATTTTGAGAGTCAATCGATAGCTTAAAAGGTGGTGATTCTGAAAAGAAAGATCACGAATCAATGCGCTTTTCATTTTTGATAAATTTGAACCATTTCTTCTGAAGCCGCTCCTTCAAAGATCATTACACAATAACATCAAACTTACTGAATCCCTTCTTCGTCATCATCCGAAGCGACTATCTGTGGCGCTCCGTCATTATGCGCCGACGGTGACCGCTTGAATGCTTTGCTCCACTCTAAAACGACCCACCCAGAATGCCAAAGAAATGACAACGGATCATAGACACTGGGATACCTATTTGTAGTTTATACAACAGATATCTTCACACTACGAACACTAAAAGGCATTTAGAGTTTTGATCTGCGCAACTGATTACAGAGGGAGTAGAGTCTAGCGCTATGGTGTACGATTCCTTGAAATGCACGTGATAACGTTGGCTCAATTTCACGCCGCTGGCTAACAAAGAGTTTCATCACGCCAAGGTCGCGGATCCAGATATATGTTGAAGTACAGTTGCAGCAGATTCATATATCGTTAGGATACCACAATTTGTTCTATAGGCCAAATATCCATTCACGTACCTCTGACAATACTTATTAAGTCGAATGCATGGCGTATTCCCTAGTTGAGCAGCTCAAGCAGAATTTTTACGAAAAGGAAGCGCGTGATTGAAAATTTTTACAATCTACTACATTTTTTACAGTCACTAATAATGGCAGTACGCCTGAGTAATCCAAGCAACACATGCGCTATGTCAATTCTCTGCTCCCACCCGCTCACTCACCTTCCGCTTCTCTCCGATGTCGGCAAAAGAGCCCTTTCGTTGATTGTTTGTCTTTCAGCTTCAAGCACAGGAGCTGCGTGCTGCTCCACGAAGCTGAGCAACTTGCTGAGAAGCTCCTAGCGATTAAGGCTGTCTGAATGTTGCGCACTCCTAAAAATGACCCGTTTCGAAGCATCAGATTTAGTGAAAACATAAGCGTACGTGATTCTTTTGATGCTTTCTGCATCATGCCCATACGTAAAAGTGGTGAATGCATTTCGTGCAGCGGTAGTTGAGGTGGTTGCTCGATCTGTTAGAAACTCGAACACTGTGAATGCATTTGCTACATTATTGACTGATTTCATGGAGTTCTACGAAGATACTGGGGCTTGGTATCTCGCTAAATTGTTGTGCAAAATACTGCCACAGTGAATGTGGGCTAGCCGAGATTATGCACTGAATAAACGTTTCATAGTAAGACAAACACAATCGCGGCACCATTTCAATTAACTAAGACCTCAAACAGAGTAGGAAAACCCGATACCAGACGCATTCTATCCAAAAAAATTGCTAAGAGTAAGCTCATGAAAGAAGCTAATATCATTCTGGTATCGGAGCCGTACCAAGGTGAAAATCGCTTTCCGATAAACATGTAAGACTTTATTGAGTTGGTGTGACCAAGGATTTACTTAGATTGGCCATTTCGGGACTTCATAGAAATCTTCTCAGGCAAGTAGATTATCCTCCAGAGGTTGCCTCCAAAAACTGACCAACAGGATCAAGAAAATTATCAACAAAATTAGAATAAAGCTAAAGTGACCCATAAGTTTTTGTGAAAAAGTGCATTAGAATCCAACAATAAGCTTCATTGCGGAGTATCATCAAATCGACGTTCGAAATAACTTAAAGAATGAAGTGAGAAATCATTCACTCCAATATTAGCGACTAAGTGATTCATAAATGAATCATGGCAATGCCGTACCATTGCCGAAGAGAGTCATATGTAATAGAATGGCAGATGCTTTCTTCGCGCTATTGTTTTATTTAGTCTCTCGGCGATTTCTATGTTGCGCTTGGTTTTCAAATAGGTTTTCGTACTGCGTAGTAGTAGCGAAGAATTATAACGTTTTACATTCGCTTTGTTTTGTTTGCTCGGCTTGGGTCTGTGTATACCTTTTGGTGCACATAAAATAATCATCCAATAGCCCAGATCTCGCAATTTTGACAACAGAATTGATTTTCGTAGGGTTTATATGGAGCGCTGTAGAAGCAAAAAGAATGTAAAAAAATAAGAAAGAACGCTAATTTTGATAAGTAGGAAACCCCTCGCGACTATATTTATTTCCTAAAGTTCTCAAAGAGAGTATTAGAATTACGAAGAGACGGTAGTCTTCGTAGACACCCGAACTAATACGTCAACGTGGATCGCACGAGCTATAGGTAAGCGAAATCACACGCCCGAACTTGCGAACCGCTGCAAAGAAGCGATAAAAGAAGACATTCGAGAGAGAGAGACAAACAGCGGTTATGGCAGAAGCTGCAGAAGCTGGGATGAGCATTCGCAAAGCCCAGAGAAGCCTTGCCAACTACAAGACCAAGGTGATTGCACTCCGACGGTGTGACGGCGCGCTTACAGCTTATATAAGGGCAATAGAGGAAATCATCCACCTCTACTACTTGAATCTCTTCTATAATCATGTCCTCTTACATGATGTGAATTGAAAATAAACGAATCTGTCGTTTCACCGGTCCTCGCCTCCTAAATCCAACATGATATATCGTCGGTGAAGAACAGATCAACACCCGGTTCAAACAGTATTAGATCAGAACACCTGAAAAATCTACTGTCAGTTCTCATCAACACCCTGGCTCGGCTCTTCATCCGCTACCTGTCAGAATTCAAGGACGCACCGAATTTAAAACAAGCAAGATCGTGTTGTTGTTCAAAAAGGGAGACCTTCACGACATAAGCAATTATCGCCAATCTGATGTGTCCGCTGTCTACAGACTCTTTAATCAAGTCATCCTAAACAGGATTGATAGAACAGTGGGCGAAGGACAGCCATGCGAACAAGCAGGCACCGAAAACGATGAAGTACCATAGACCGCATCCACGCGCTCACAGAACTTCTTGAAGTTTTACGAGAGTACAATCTACCGCTCTGTTTTGCTTACATCGATTTGGAGAAATTCTTTGATTCAGAGGAAACAGAAGCGGTTGTAGAGGCTCTGGATAACCAGGACGCTCCTACTTGGTACATAGACCCGTCGTGAGCTATATAAAAATTTCACGACCAAAGTATCACCATTTTACTACATCATTACTATCAACGTAAGAAGAATGGATGGAAAACGCGATACAATTTGGGAAAAATTAATCAATAAAACGCCATGCGAACAAGAATGGGACGATTTGGGAGTGAAAATTGACGGTCCTCAATTAAACCATCTTCATTTCGCTGATGATGTTGTCTTCACGACATCAAACATCAGCCAAGCGGAACGAATGCTAACAGATTTCGACAACAACCGCGGAAAGACTAGCCTTTAACTAAATTCAACGAAAACGATGTTCATAAGGAACGAGTGGGTTTTGAATGCCCCATTTACGCTCAACGAAACAAACACATCCGAATGCTTCAGCAACTCCTATCCATGTTGTGAGATCAACATGATGATCCGCCTAGCTCCGGAGTTGAGCAGGAGGAAACAAGCGCCTTGTGGAACGTGTGAGAGCATCGAGGATGTTGTGAAGAGGAGAAAGAACATTCAACTTCGTGCCCACCTTTTTCGACTTGACGATCATTCCTTGCCCTAACGTATACATTAGAAACTAGGTCGCTACGTGATGCAGGATGCAAGATCACTTGGTGTTAATGATTGCGCAGTCTAAAAATCGATGCTAGGAGTATCCCGTATCTCGCAAATGAGAGAAAGTATGCGAAGTTCCGACTTACGTCATCGATCTAAGATCAACGACGCCGTTCTACACGCCATAATATCGAAAATAAGGTGGGCCAGACACGTGATGAGCTTCAGCGACAATCGATGGACAAGAGCGGCTACTGACTGTATTACTCGGGATTATTCTTGCTCTTTCACAACAGTGACAAGGCCCTTCTGGAAAAAATACAACATTCAAATTTTTTGTAAGCGATTGATTTATCATTTGAGCATCAGAAATGATCTAAGAATGCGTTTTTCCCAATGGATCGAAATGAAGAGAGGATAGTTTGAGCTGTTCATTTTCTGCGAAACAGAATCTCCGTTTGGCTGTTACAGCGTAATACCAAGTCCATTATGAAAGTTAAATAAATCATTGGAATCCTTAAGATTTGGTCTATCGATTGGCTTGTGAAACTTCGAAGGAAAAGCTATGATCAGCGAAAAATCTTTCAATGAGAAATAAAATTTTTTTCTTGCACTTTCAGCGCCATAAGAAGGCTTTTTCAAGGAAAAATATACCGTTCAAATTTTTTAAATTTGTGCTATTGAACAATTATTCAAGTATTAGTGAGAACGAAGAAGTACGTCTTTACAAGAAATCGAAATGGCGCTTAGAGAGCGGAAAAGTACTGAAGAAAGGTATGATGCGCAAATTTCCTAGAATGAGGCGGACTCATTGTGCTACTCGCACGTGATAGAAAAGTAGAAGTATTACTGGTGCTTGATTGAGTCACTCGAACAATCTACAGACGGTAGACGATATAGTATTTTTGAAGCGATCTGATCGATCGTGATCAAAATACTAGCTTTACGTAGCTGTCAAGTCATTAAAACTGATACACACTAGCACTGAACTTAAGTGGTTAGGCAATTGGACAATTTTTTCGTGATGTCTTATAATAGGTTGGATTGAGTTTTGTTAGGGCAAATATCGCATCTAATATTTATTTTCAACAAATGACGATAATTCCTCAATTGCTGGTGTACTCGAGCACTTGAGTGTGAGAATTGATCACATTTATGAAAGACACTTTACTCTCAATCCATGATGATGAATATAACTCCTACACCATAACTACGTGACAAAGTGTTTGTTTTGACAACTCTTACAAAGTTGTTGAATCATCTAGAAATTGCTGGTCAAAGCATGCAGTCTGTTATTTAAAGGCCGTCTTAGCCGGAAGTAAGAGCAACGTAATCGTTTCCATTATCCGCACCCTATATCCACCTTTGTTAAAATGCATTTTGTGCTCAGCTTAAAATATAGTGGACATTCGATAGCATAAATCATGGGAATTCCAAGTGTGTACATTATTTTTAAAGTGATCTTCTTAGTGCTCTGCAAAAGAAAAAAGATAACATTGTGTTTCACACTCGACATTTTCCGCTAGTTAGAGAGAAAACTTCGGACTTTTAGTGACCATTCGGTAGCGATAATCTCGATAATTTGAATTGTAAAAATTTTTTTGAGAAAAAATTCTATTACGCCCTAATAGTCAAAAAATGTTTGGATTTCGCATTGGGCGCGCGTTCTTTGCTGTGGAAGGTGAATAGATTAGGTCGCTCAGCGCTAGCTGCAAAATCACGTCTTCCTACCGGAGCAAGTAATGTGCGTCAAGTGAGAAACCCAACTATCTCTTGGCTGCTATATCCCAACAAGAAGTCTTCTTCGATGTCAAGTATGCGGTTGAAATCGTCCAAATCAAAGCTATTTAATGACCGCCAAAAGTTTGAAGGAAAAGTTTTGGCCGGCGTAAACTGCGTGAGTTTGAAATGTAATGTTATTTTTCCTCTTACCGCGCAATAAAGAGCTTTTCTAAGAAGTAAATTATATTTACAAAATTCTCGTGATTTTGGCTATTAAGTGACTACCAAAGCTCTTTGAAAAATCGAAAAACGTGCTTTTCTCAAGGGTTCGAAACTCGATGCGAATAACGGAAAGGTACCACATAATGTCATAACTTTTTACGTTAATGTGGTAGTAAATTAGGGTCAATAAGTAAACGAGGCTTAATCATTATATAGCCATCCGATTGGTATTTTCAGTGGATGGTGCGAGTAACTCACATAACCAATGCTAGCATAAAATTATATTTTCATACAAAACTCTTGTTGGAAGAGCCTTTCACTGATTGCAAATTTTTTCACCCGCTGACTAAATGATGCTGACTAGTTTGCAGATGCTAATCTTTTACTATAAAGCTATCTGGCACAATATCTAAGATATGACTCCTCTAAATATCTAGTTTTTTGAGCAAGCATGATGAGATATATGCATTCTCCCAATGGGAATTGATTGATCAATCCTTAACTTACGTCATCGATTACGTCTAATATTCAATTAAAGCATGCTTGAAAATGATTCTATGTTATAAGATGTTTATTTATCCGGAACATTGGTAGAGAACAATCACTTGGGCAGTTATTCAACGTGTATAAGTTCATTAATTATTTTCGGAAAACAGCGACTCAAACTCCGCTCGAGCCAGTATTTCTGACGTATGCAATTCTATACTTACACACGGCATATTTTGATTCTGAAAGAAAACAACGTTTACGGTTTTTACGAGTGGACCATGTATTAACAATAGCTCTACCTTATTAATTGATTTAAAATCGTCTCTAGAACATATTTCATGTATGTGAAATGGAGCCGAAACTCCCAGTCGGCTAAACACGCTACTGAGTCCTGAAAAATGCTTCCGTTTTTCTTTTATCGGCCGCATTTTATAGACCCGCTCAAAATGATATAATCTGACAAGGATATGCATGTTTTGAGCTGATAGGTCTAGTGGTATACTGGCGCCTGTTTCGTCTTTATTGCGAAAAGCTCTTTATTGCGCGGTAAGAGGAAAAATAACATTACATTTCAAACTCACGCAGTTTACGCCGGCCAAAACTTTTCCTTCAAACTTTTGGCGGTCATTAAATAGCTTTGATTTGGACGATTTCAACCGCATACTTGACTTCGAAGAAGACTTCTTGTTGGGATATAGCAGCCAAGAGATAGTTGGGTTTCTCACTTGACATTACTTGCTCCGGTAGGAAGACGTGATTTTGCAGCTAGCGCTGAGCGCCCTAATCTATTCACCTTCCACAACAAAGAACGCACGCCCAATGCGAAATCCAAACATTTTTTGACTATTAGGGCGTAATAGAATTTTTTCTCAAAAACATTTATACAATTCAAATTATCGAGATTATCGCTACCGAATGGTCACTAAAAGTCCGAAGTTTTCTCTCTAACTAGCGGAAAATGTCGAGTGTGAAACACAATGTTATCTTTTTTCTTTTGCAGAGCACTAAGAAGATCACTTTAAAAATAATGTACACACTTGGAATTTCCATGATTTATGCTATCGAATGTCCACTATATTTTAAGCTGAGCACAAAATGCATTTTAACAAAGGTGGATATAGGGTGCGGATAATGGAAACGATTACGTTGCTCTTACTTCCGGCTACTTTCAAAAACTGTAGCCATTGGCTCACTTGGTATTTAGTATGGACTATTGTAACAAACATCCTAAAAGAGCTGGATAAATAACTAAAAGCAAGTGGTCATTTATTTATTATTTTAAGTTTCTAAAGTACTTCTTTTTTATAATTACTAGAGTATAATTCACTAACTGGAGTCTCCATCCTCACCCTGAAAAATAAGAATTCATTTGAACTGTACTGATGTATAATGGCATAATTTATCATAATGAATTCTACTCTTGGTGATTCAGAGCTCTTGGTCCGTTTATACAACACACAAATAATCGTGAGGATTTGAGCAGTTCAATGGCAATTTGTAGTGTCAGATATTATTCCCCTGAAGTCACAAACTATTGCAGCCCTTCCAATAGTTATTGGTCGACATTTAGTGTTAAGGTATTTCGAGAGCACAGAAGACCATCTTAGAAAATTCCATTGTAGTAGAATAATTCTTTATCATTGGGAATATGAATGAAACGCTCGAAATCTATTTATGTACTCAATCAACTTATTTGGCTTAGAAGAGCTCGTGCTTGCTTCGTCTGCTGCAAACGATTCTTCTGAATACGATGGTAGAATTGGTTTGTTATAAATCTAACTGAACGTGGCTTCTGAAATTGAAAGTTAGCAGAACATCAAGAGCAGCTTTTATCAGAAGACTTCTAGTGATAACCTTTTTACAGGGAACGCGCTAGGCAGTGTTAATCTTTTGAGGATCAAGAGTACCGTAAAAGATAAACTGGTTCTATGGTGGATCTTTCATTAAGCATAGATTACTCATTGGATTTTTAGCTGTCATACAATAGCTGGAAAAAGTGGCGAATCTACACTGGGCTTGGTTTCCGGATTACGTGGTCTCTTTTTTTTTTGTTCTTTTGAAGCATTACGAAGACCTTCGAGCAGAAATCAGCGCAGTGAGGCACAACTTTATTTTCGCCGTTACAATGCATTAAAAAGGCCTTTCCAAATACAAGGTTAAGTAATTGAATTGATTTTCTAGTTACCAGTTAATTAATGTGACTCTAGGGGTGAAACTCTCTTTATCGAATTAGCCTTGTTATAAAGAAAGGTTATTGATCACGTTCATTGGGTGTTAGGCTCAGTGTTCTCACAGAACTTTAAGGGCCACCGCTGATAGGAAAGCGTTGCCGTGCTGTCACTTGTGCGTCAGTTAGGTAAGCGTCCAGACAAACGGCTCTTCATATCTGCACGCGTGCCTGGCTACCTGCCTGCTTTCCCAGAAGGCGCGGCACCGCTATCACAGCAGCTGCCATTCGCACTTATACATACACAGTAGCTGCCATTTGTACCTATACAGTGCAACGTGTCTTGGCCTTCCAGCCATCAATTACATCTTGCCTTTTCGTTGATTGTGCTCCTCTCGGGATTACTACTTAGATATGGGGGTCGACGACGATCGTTTCACACGCGCCGAGAAGTGATAAAATCACCGAACAGGCAGTGTTACCCACTTGTTATTGTACATCTTTTCACATTTACATTTTATAACATGTACTAACAGTTCAAAGGCTCCATGTTCTTTCTCAATTATGCTACATAGGACAATTGATATCGCTGTAGGCATTATATGACGTCGTCACAGCACGTGATATTGGCGAGATATTACAGTTTTGATGCGGAAGTTATGAATACGACAGAAATAATGCTAATTTTTGTTACGCCTAATATATTCGAGCATAGGCATATTCTATTCCCCCCCCCCCATACAAAACAACGTCATTGATGTCTCGTGGAAAGAGGCTTCTTACGTGCACATAAATCAGTATCTATTCAATAATCAGTGAATAGAGAAGGCGAGAAGAACTATTTTCATGTGGTCATTGCTCTACTGCTATATTCGCTTTTGCCTTATTTGAAAAACAAAATTTCAGAGTAGAAAGCGGCAGATTTTTTGAAACGAAATCACGCTATTCAGTTGAGCATGCATCGGAATCTATGCAGATAGTCGTCAACTCAGAGCGCTATGGATAATGTCATTTCCATGCGAAGCAGAACGAGATGCGTAACCTTGTCAATGCTCTGGTCAAATTTCTCTCCACTGTGCTGACTCCGGTATTACAGCGCTCATGGTTTGATTGAGGATTTTCCTTCTTCATGAACTGCGTAGATTACTGCTTGACCACACTTTTTTATGATCTTAAGAACGCCCAGGTCGATGAGTTAACTAGAACGTTCTTTATTGATTGACAGAGAGTGCTGAAGAGGGGTGGAAGTTGTGATGGATCGGTCCCGCGTTGAGCATCACAAGTAGCTAGACTACGAGCACCAAGAACTAAATAAACACTTAGGATATAACAAAAAAACAATGATTTACGCCCCGATTATTCGAAATAAGCTTTGGGTCACAACACAAGATCGCATTCACTTATTGTTCATAAAGATTACTCTTTCCCTTGCACAGAGCAGCTCCATATCTTTATAGATATGCCATGCTAAGCATGCTCCACGTCCAAATGATCCTTTAGAGTGCGAAATTATTGTCTCATCGGACTGCATCGGATTACTGCACGTTCTTACATCTGTTGTAGAGCATAACTGAAGTGGATGTTCTACAAAAACTTCGCGTTCCTCTGATGAACTTTCAGTCACTAAGGTGGCTCTTTCAAACTCCCCAATTCGAAGGACTCAAGACTACATGACAATCAGTGTGCTCACTCTGTAATGTATGGAAGCAGCAGTCGTCCTTCTGCCTGCTCTAATTTTATTGGAGTTTCCATCTTCCGGTATTTCTGCTGATGTTGTTGAATCACTAATTGGGTTGTGCAGTTATGTGAGTAGCACTGACCTCGAACGCATGTTATGCAAACCTCTTTATTTATTGACGCATTATTTTCTAAAACGACTTTTTTGATGAGCTGTAACTGTAGAAATTAAATTTTGTTTCACACCCAAACACTTTTCACTTTATAGAGCTTTTCCTCTAGACTTTTAGTAACCACTCAATATCAAAATTTGCAAAGCTTTTGACGACACTTCTGGCTTTTTAAAGGATCTTCTTAGTGCATTATTGCAGCCAAAAGAGTGTTAGATTTTATGTTGTGTAACACTGATACCAGGTCAGAACGCTTTGTCCTTTGCCCGCACGTGGATGGGATTTCTTAACAATGGTATCATGTCACTGCGCTTGTTCCGGTGTCTAATTTGTCAAACCCATACCTCTTTTGAATGTTATAACGTACTAAGAAGTTTTTTTATAGAAATCAGATGCATCAATGGAATGGTTGAGATATGTGCTATCGAACGGTTATTGAGGGTTCATAGGAAAAACTTGCCTGACGAAAAATGCTTCATTGTGTAACGAAATCTAATTTATATGCTAACGGACAATGAAAAAAAAACTTTCATCGTTACAAATTATTAAAATTGAAAAAATTGTTTTCAATCTTAAAATTCGCTATGAACTAGAAAAATGGACAGCGACTGCAAAACGTTATGATTTATTTCTCAGTAAAACGTATTATGGAAATCTTTTCACACAACAAGCTTCTTATCAAAATCAAATTTTTTCAAACTATCGATTGACTACGAAAACTTAAAGAAGATAAGAGAAATTTTCAGTAACAGCTGGAAACACATTTCTTCTTGAAAGCGTGTGTATTTTTCCCTTTGAAAAAGGCAAGATTTTGGAAAGCATTAGCGTTAATCTTGCTGAAATTATTCATACAAAAGTCTCATCAGTAATACTCTACCGTTTTTGATGATAATGTTCCGCTGCTCCTCAGAAAACTTGATACTTCTCCGTTATCTGAACGCCATTTTTTTTCCCTCTGTGTTTCTGTTCCTCTTTTTCTGTTCCTCTGTTCCTTAGCGCATTTTTTGGTGGCCTTCAAGGTTCATGTAACCTTTCGCTATTCAGATACTAGGAGTTCTAGTGGTGATATTTCATCTTCAGTAGGCCTTTGCTTACTGCGCTGAAAGAGCAGAAATAATAGGTTGTTCCTCATTCATAGATTTCTCACTAACCAGAGCCTCCCTCTTATGGTTTTAAGAATCAAACGATAGATCAAATCTTAAACATTCCAATGGAGCTTTTGGTTTTTTACTTCTTAGTGCTACATAAGAACCAGAGAAAAATTGGGTTTCACCATCGATGCTTTTTTTTCAGTTTTGAGAAGCCCAATCTTCTTTTGACTGTTATAGCGTGATACGAGATTCATATCCAAAAGCGAGTAATTTATTGAAATTTCTAGAATTCAATCTATCGATTAGTTACTAAAACTCCAAGGAAAAAAGTTTGGTCAGCGAGAAATCTTTGATTGAGAAACAAAAAAAAGTCCTTTTTGCTTTTTCAGCGCAAAAAGCCTTCTGAAGATGAAATACACCACTAGAACTCCTACTATCTGAATAACGAACGGTTACTTGAACCTTGGAAGCGACCAAAAAATGCGTTTTTTCCATGGCATCAAAGTGAGGAGCGGGTAAAAGAAGTGACTCAATTTTCTCGTCGTACAAAGCCTTTTCAAAAATGGAATACGCCATTCAAATTTCATTGATTTAAGCCATAGACTAATTATTACAGCATTATGAAACAATCAAGAAATACGCTTTTTCAAATGGACTGAAGTGAGGATGGGATAATTGAAGTGGTTTATTTTTTGCGAAACCCAACCTTCTCTTGTGTTACACCGGAATACCAGGTTTATTATGAAAGCTAAATTAATCATTGAAATCTTTTATCAATTGGTTATTAAAACTCCGAAAAATAGGCTTTGGTCAGCGAGAAATCTTTGAATGGTAAACAAAAAGTTATTCTTGTTATTTTAACGCGATAAGAAGGCTTTTCTGAAGATGCAGTATACTATTCAAATTCTTTTGATTTGTGCTATCGAACAAATGTTTAGATATCGAGAAAGGCCAAGAAGTACGCTTTTTACAAGGGGTCAAATGGCGCTCAGATAACGGAAAAGTACCGAGGTCTGTTCCAAATTTTCTAGGTTTTCTGCGCAAGAATTGTAAGGGAAATTTGATTTATCGTTATATACCTACGAAAATCCTTTTGTTTTTCTCTGCCAAATAAACCCGCTGCAAAATCAAGCTACAAGCTAACGACTTTGAGTGAGAACACGATCTTCATTTGGCTCTGGCAGTGCTCTGCACAGCCTGTTCAAAATCCAAATTTAAGCATCAAAATATTGAAGACCTAGGCTATTGAATTATTATCAGTGATTAATGTATATTATGTAATCTGGTGTTTCTTCCTCTACTGCCAAAACTTATGAGAAGGCATAATAACAACAACGATGATAGTATTAATAAGTGCTTTTTCTCCACTGTGCATATCCCAACTATAGCATCCAGCCGTTTTTCTTGTCTTCATTTTGAACGTCGTACATAACTAAATGAGTACGTCTCCTTTCAGTCTCGAGGATAGCCTGGTTTTGACTTCCATAGGACATTCGATGTTGACTGCCGGAGAGCGTTGAGAGTGTTTAGAATTAACAAAGCACCACAATGACTCCAAAATAGTAGAAGATGTTTCTATGACATCATTCAAAAGTAATATTATTTGATAATAGCGTCGACAGAAAAAATTTGATCATCGTGGATATCGAAATGAGCATCGATGTTAAAGTGCAGGTGTTTGGAATTGACTGCCGTGTTCACCAGCTGTTTGGAATTGACTCTGAGCTCTCTTAAGGTGATTGCATTTTACACTGACTTGATACTATAGGTGTAGAACACGGTAATATTAACAAGTTTACTGCGGATACTGTCGGTAGACTAATTGGATAAGTGGATTAAGAACGGTAGGATCACGGTAATCGTGGCAAACCAATTACTAACTGCTAACTGATGACGACGGATGAGAAGCAATGACAACTAACTTTCTGTTTCGACGAAAGCTTATATATGGAGCACATACAAAGAATTTTCCAGACCGTAAGACCTCGGCGCGCAAGTGCTTGAGGCGGCTTGGATCTATACCAAAAACCCGAATATGAATCGTAAAAAAGAGTGCCTCCTTATTACGCATGATTTCGTGCCATGCTTTGATCGATTTTTATGGATTTGAGCCACACACGCACCTCGTCCTTGTAAGATTCAGTGTTGATGGTCTACATATTTAGTGGGCAACAAACAATGAAACGGTGAGTCAAATAAGGCTGATTGCTTTGGAATTCAAGTTGTGTTCGATGTTCTCTTTTCTCTGTTTTGGTTGTGAAGGAGTTTAGCAAGTAATCGCACTTCAATATGACTCTTTCAGGTCCTAAAGTCAGCAAGAGTGCCGAAACGTTGGTCATGTGCCATACTGGCTGTATTACCTGCACTGTACGAATAAATCGTTATCTAACAACATTAGCCTTTGCGGAGGATGCATGCGAGAAAGCAAATTGAATGCTAGAAGTTTCAGATCTGAGAAGTAAAATGTAATGACAGATCGTGCAAAAAAATTTAGTGGAAAAGAGAACAGTGCAATGAGACAGTACCAGTCACTTACGATCCATGCTTTTGCCTCTCTATAGTTTTCGGTCACTTGAAAACGTATTCTAGAGGGAAATTACGTCGGATGTTTGATAAAAAGCTTCAATCTTCGATTGATTTACTATCAGACTTTGTACAGACAAATTCATCTGCATATATCAATCTTGTAACAATTCCTAGCATGTATATTATATTTGCAAATTGGAGGTCAAAAGTCAAAAACACTAAACGCCTACAAAACCCTCATATGATTTACCTGGAATCGTCTTAGCTCGGTTATCTTCAATATTCCAAGGAGTATACTCTACCACTATTTTATTGTATGCATAAAGAAGACCAAACCCTCAAAGAGCAGTCAAAATAACATGTGAAATATTTCAATATCTTGTGGATGATGAATGCAAGGGAACGAATCAAAAACAAGAAGTGCTTGAGTACGCTTAGTAGACGTTATGACGAATCATATAGAATTGATAACTGCCACAGCTCAATGTTGAATCAATGAGAAACAATTGAAGAATTGTTTGTAGTACGTAGAAAAACTAAATGCGCAGATAAGCCCATGCGTAATATATTCTCATAGAGAATGTTATCATTCACACTATATAATCTTAACTGTACCCATTACATTCCAAATTCTAGACATTAGCATCTATTTACTCGCACATCACAACGTGGGAATTAGTGCACTTTGCCACGCTTGCAACAGTTAGAAATTTAGGACCTAGACAGTTCAGAAAATTTCCATTTTTTCCGTAATCTCTAGCTTCCAATAGGTTGCAGAGAGGTTTTGTCATATTGCCTGAGAACGTGATTTTTATACATGCATTTCAAGCACATTTTAGCTCATCAGAAAGCTTGTTTTCTTGCGCATCGAGCAATATGTTATTTGTTTACACATCCTTCAGAATGAAGCTGTACAAGGTGAAAAATTCGTCTACTGCTCCACGTCCACTGCAAAGTGCCTGTCAGTCCTTCTGAGGCTCATCAATAATTCTGGAGGGGCGTATGGCGGCGAAATTTGTGATGCTCGCACAGCTCAGCGTTTGTTCAAGGCACTCCGTGAAGAAGGACATCGGTTAATTGACGAGCCGAAAGCTGAGCATCCAGGAGAAGTTGATGGGGTGGGACGCGGGAGGAAAGAGAGGGGGGAGTGAGCTCTGTGGCCGAGTTGTTGTGATGCTCGTGCCTCTCCCCTCAACATTCTCTGGAAGTCAACAACAGGTGCCCTAGGCTATATTCTCAATTGCAAGGAGACTTGCTCAACCAGTGTTCTACGGCGTTAAAGAAGAAGACGAAAATACAAAATTGATCCTAAAAGAACTACTATCCGCACAGTGATAAAAAGGAAACACTGAAGACGGATCGATAAAGTATGAAAAAAGTTTGTTTTGAGAGTACAACAGAACTTTTTCAACAAGTTATCATGAGTGTTCCTCTTTCTGGTAGTTTTGAAGAAATCGCAGCAGAAATTTTTTGATGGGCGAAAATTTAGTCTAAATCTGTGAGATTATAATATTTTAAGTCACAACAACGCCCCATCACAGCCGATATCTTAAGTCTGCCAAAACATTCTCGCATCGTTAGATACTGAGAGGCATCTGTGATAAAATGGCTACTTAAGGACGAAGGCAGTTCCAGTATTCCCATGAATGAAACTCATATAAGCTTAGGCCATTAACTTATCCATCTGCATTTTTTTAGCTTCATAATAGAATTTCAATGCGATCCATAATTGTGATTGGTTGAATGCACCTATCTCTCAAAGGACCCCGAAGGACTAGCTGGAATACTACGAGTCGTTTCGCAACACCTTTCAATCGGCTCTTCTAAGATTCTCTCAAAAGTCGGAATAATTATGTAGAATGTTTTCAATTCTTCGTATAAATTCTTATTCAGCGAACACGAGTCTGTTGAACAACGATTTATTCGTACAGTGCAGATAATAGAACCATTATGACAGATGGCTAACGTTTCGGTATTCTTGCTGTCTTCAGAGCCTGAAAGAGTCATCTTGAAGTGCAATTACTTGCCAAACGCTTTCACAACCAAAACAAAGAAAAAAGGACTTTGAACGGAACTTGAATCTTAAAGTAATCACCTTTATTTGACTCAGCGTTCTATTGTTTTGTTGCCCACTAAATATGTGGACCATCAACACTGAATCTTACATGGACGAGGTGCGTGCGTGGCTCAAATTCATAAAAATCGATCAAGGCATGGCACGAAACCATGCGTAATCAGGAGGCACTCTTCTTTATGATTCATATTCGGGTTTTTGGTATGGATCCAAGTCGCCTCAAAGCACTTGCGCGCCGGGGTCTTACGTTCTTGTGTGATTATGTTTACTTCTACATGAAAATCTCCCCCTTAGCTGTGTGTGCTCTGTGCGTGCCTAGTGAGATCGGTTTAGAATTAGGTTTGTCGGCGAAGGTGCTCTTTCATAAGGAGATAGAGTGGTCTATCCGGTTCGCCAATGTACTCTTAACCGCACTCTTTTGCCAGCGATTGATTAAAATGCACCGCCTTTACTGTTACGGCAAATTATGCACTTTTTTGTTGCACATAGACGATCGTACGACTAGCTGAGGCTTAAGTTTATTCGGCACTATTTCAACGGATCTTCTAAATGTTTTTGGAGGCGATGAGGTGATTGGTCAACCTTTTCAAAGGCGGTCTTCAACCCTTCCTGTCTTTTTGAATCGTTTCATGGCTCTGTGTATACTAAGTGGTTTGAGACCAATTATTTTGACAGTTTCAGCCGTTTTCATGCCATTCTTATGCAGCTCAGCTGCTGCGCCACGTTCAATTTTTACAATTCATAACTTGAATACATCTGGAAATAGTCATTTAATCATGATAGATTCTACACTAGAATAAAACGAGGCATTCAGTAATCATATTTAAAACGAAAACAATATGTGAATGCTAAAAGTAACGAAATACAAAATTATCAAAGCCTTTTTCGCACGCTAATCTGTCCTACACCTACACTTCAACATCGATGCTCATCTCGATATCGCGATGGTCAAATATTTTCTGTCGACGCTATTAGTGAATAATATTACTACTTAATGATGTCATGAAAATATTCTCTACTATCTTCGATTCTTTGAGGTGTTTTATTTATTCTGAACACTCTCAACACTCTCCGGCAGTCAACAACTAACGTCCTATGGAAGTCAAAACCAGGCTGTCCTCGAGACTGCAAAGAGACGTACTCAATCAGTAATGTACGACGCCCAGAATAAAGACAAGGAAAACGGCTGAATGCTGTAAGTGGGATCTGCACAGTGGAAAAAGCATTGTGATGACGGACAAATAAAGGCCAAGTTTAATCATTTTAATTATTTGTTAATATCAATATCGTTGTTATTAATATGTCTTCTCATGAGTTTTGGTAGTAGAGAAAGAAACACTAAATTACATAATATACATGGATCACTGATAGTTTGAGCATAATGTATAGAGCACTGCTAGAGCAAATAAAGATCGTGTTCTCATTCGAAGTACTTAGCTTGCTGCTTGAATTTGCAGCGGGTTCATTTGGCAGTGGAAAACAAAAGAATTTTCGTAGCTATATAACGATAGGACAAATTTTCTTTGCAATGCTTACACAAAAAACCTAAAAATCAGGAATAGGCTCTGGTACTTTTTCGTTATCGAGCGCCATTTCGACCCCCTGTAAAGAGCGTATTTCTTGTTCTTTTTTAATGTCCGAATATTTGTTCGATAAACCCAATGATGTATAGTGGTGTGCAAAAACGATAGCATAAATGAAAAGAATCTGAATGGTAGATAACATCTTCAGAGCACCTTATTGCGTTGAAAAGCAAGAATAATATTCTGTTTCTCATTGAGAAATTTTTCGCTTACTAAAGCCTTTTTTTGGGAGTGTTAGTAACCAGTTGATGGAGCAAAATTTGAGAATCCCGATAATTATTTTCATTTTCGTAATGAACCTGGTATTACGCTGTAACAGCTAAAAGAATGTTGAGTTTCGCAAAAAATGGACCACTTCGAGTATCCTTTTTCACATCAGTCCATTTTAAAAAGCGTATTTCTTGATCATTTTATAATGCTTAGATAGTTAATCAATGGCTCAAGTCAAAAAAATTTGAATCACGTATTCCTTTTTCAAAAAGTCCTTGTTATTGCTCTAAAAGAGCAAAAATAATAAGCTGTTCCTCATTCGAAGAATTCGTGCTGATCAGCGACTCCTTCTTATAGTTATAAGAACCAAAAGATAGATCAGTTCTCAGGGATTCCAATAATGTTTTTGATTTCTTCAAAGAGATCTCTTAGTGCTATATAAGGGGCAAAGGAAAATTGGACTTCGCACTCGATGCTTTTTCCACTTTAGAGAAGCCCAATCTTGTTTTGGCTATTACAGCGCGATACGAGGTCGATATTCAAAAGCGAATATTTTATTGGAATTCTTAGAATATAGCCTATCGATTGGTTACTAAAACTCCGAGGGAAAAGCTTTTTAGTCAGAAATCTTTGATTGAGGAACAAAGTATTATTTTTGCTCTTTCAACGCAATAACAAGGGCTTTTTGAGGATGGAACACACCCTTCATATTTTTCTAATTTAATCTACTGAATGGTTAGCTAATCGTCAAAAACAAGCGCAAAATAGTTTTTTCTGAAAAGCCGAAATGGCGTTCAGATAACGGAGAAGTATCAAATTTTCTGAGGAGCAGCGGAACATTATCATCAAAAACGCTAGAGTGTCACTGATAAGACTTTTGTATGAATAATTTCAGCAAGATTGACGCTAATGCTTTCCAAAATTTTGCCTTTTTGAAAGGGAAAAACACATATCCTTTCAAGAAGAAATGTGTTTCCAGCTGTTACTGAAATTTTCTCTTATCTTCTTTATGTTTTCGTGGTCAATCGATAGTCTGAATAAGTTTTGACTTTGATGATAAGCTTGTTGTGTGGAAAGATTTCCATAGTACGTTTTTCTAATAGATAAATTATAACGTTTTGCAATCGCCGTCTATTTTTATGGTTCATAGCGAATTTTGTAGGACTGCAAATAATTTTTTTCAGATTTTAATTTGTAATAAAAGAAATGATTCTTTTATTGTCTGTTAGCATATAAATTGAATTTCGTTACACAATGAAGCATTTTTCGTCAAACAAGTTTTTTCTTTGAACCCTCAATAATCGATAGCACATATCTCAACCATTTCAGTGATACATTTGAGTTTTTAAAAAACCTCTTAGTGCGTTATAACAGTCTAAAGAGGAATGGGTTTCACAAATTTGGCACCGAAACAAGCGCAGTGACTTGGTATCGATGTTAAGAAATCCCATCCACATGTGGGCAAAGGACAAAGCGTTCTGTCTTGACATCTATGTTACACTGCATAAAATCTAACTTTTTTTGGTTGCAGTAGTGTACTAATAAGGTCGTTCAAAAAGTCAAATGCGTCGTCAAAATCTTTGGAATTTTTGATATCGAGTGATTACTAAAATCTGAAGGAAATGCTCTATCAAGTGAATAATGTTTGGGTGTGAAACATGATTTTATTTTCACTGTTACATCTCATCAAAATAGTCGTTTCAAAAATAAAACATGCTTTGAAATTTTTCGAGATTTAGTACATTATATGATTACCAAAGCTCCACATCAGAGAACGCGTTTTTTCCAGAGGGTCGAAATAGGACAAGAATAACGGAAATGATCCAAATTTGCGAAAACCAATCTTCATTGATTCTTACAGCTCATTAATAGTCTTATATTTGTTTTTTCTAGTCTTATAAAAAGTCTTATATTTTGTTTTTGTATATTAGTCTTGTACAATACTGGAAATGTTGAGATTTCTCCTTTAGGATGGTTATTGAGACTATGACAGAATATCCCAGCGAAAAATGCTCGAATGTAAAGTCAAATTTTACTTTGACTGTAATAGTGAAATAAAAAAGCCGTTTGAAAAATAAAGCTCTTCATTAACATTCTCTTAATTAGGACTATCGACTTATTCATTGAAACTTCAAGGAAAGGCAAAACACGTTTTTCCGGAGAGGCTGAAACAGAGTGGATATAGCTAAAAAGCACCGAACAGTGTCTTCATTCTATGAATAGATATTACTGAGATAACTTCTATATGAATAATTTTATTTACTTGGATACCTGGGCGGCTCGTCTTCACAACATGTGCGATCCTCAAAACATTGTCCGTTCATTTCTACCTATCGCATTTGTCGTCTATGGTGGTGGTTCAATTTGACCATAGTGGCCGACGCGAGTTCCGTATTGTGATCTGTAAAACATGTGCAAGACAAAACATTAGGAATGATTGATCATCTGATTAGTCTTTAACGTTTGATCAATTCATCACAAAAACTGGACGGAAGGTGGCTGGGGGGAGGGCAAGCAAACAACAGCAGTAATGCTGCATATTATACTCGAAATTTTGGTTTCGCCTCTCCGGGGCTGAATCGCCTTCTGCTTTTATGAGTTGCACCAGTGTAGCTGTCAATCGTAGCAGCCGTCAGCAGTATCTTGATAGTAGTCTGCGAACTGCTCAACGCTCCAATATCCCATTTTTTGAGCAAGTAATTGTTTTCCTATCATTAAACCATTAGCAGGTACTCGATGTGATGCTCGAGTATAATGCAAACAGTAAAGATCATTTCTTGCTCTATATCTGATAAATAATCGCCGGCGAAGATTCTGATATTTTCGTAAAGTCCACACTCTACTTGATGAAGTGAGTGAATGGCTGTTCCAGCGGTATTGTGCAAAACTCTTCAGTAACAATAGTGCATGTGATGAAAGCGAGTAAGAACTAGCCTGTAGCTGAAAGATCATACAAAAATCTTACAAAAATCTTTTTTTTTTCAAAAATCTTTTTTTTGGAATTATCTTACAAAATAGTTTTTACAGAATACTATATCGGAATTGAAAAGTCATCATGTAAATGGGATCGAAGAATTAGGGCATTGAGGTGATCGAGGTGATTGTCCTCATAAACTGCTATCGGCAACACGTCTTTTTCGTGGGAATTAATCATTCGAGGAAAAGAAAAACATCTCTTGGAATGTTGATCACCTAATACTACAATTCAACGTATTGCTCGCGCGGCTATCTTCTTTCTGTGATAAATTAATCGATCTTTGAGCTGGAAAAGAACTTCCGCGATGATTGATGACGAGAATGAAAAACCTTAGCTGACTGAAGCATTTGGGAGAAAATATTTTCATTAAAATGATGGCGAATCAGATGATGCTCTATTAGAAACTATGTTCTCCTCACCGGAAGAAACTAAACGATATGTCGAGCACTCTCATTTCTATAGTCGAAACGTTCTTATGACAGTTTTATTACTACAAATGAAAGAAATATTTAGAAATACAGAGACTGAATCTAAGTCGCAAAAGACTTTGTAAGCTGGTTAATCTCCAAAAGAGAAGAAAATCTGAGGACGTTTAGGAAAAAGAGTGTTTGAAGTTTTCTTTCAATTCCATTGTGCAGATAAGGTTATGTATTCTAAAATCCAGAACCCCTTACGGACTTTGCGTGTCGAGCTCTTACGTTCCTATGCCATTATGTATACTTCACATCAATGTCTTCCTCCTTGTCTCCTTGATTTTCTTATTCAGCAAATACGAGGTCGTTAAGTTGAGTGGATGGGACGAAATGGGAGTGAAAGTTGACGGTCGAAATTTAAACCACTTCGCTTTGCTGACGAAATCATTCTCATAACACCAAACATCAGCCAAGCGGAACGAATGTTGATCGTTTTCGATAACGCCTGTGGAAAGATTAGTCTTCAACTGAATCGAACGATAACAATGTTCATGAGGAACGGATGGGTTTCTAATGCCCCATTCCCGCTCAACGGAACGACAATCTCCGAATGCTCCAGTTACGCCTATCTTGGTCTTGAAATCAACATGATGAACGACCTAGCTCCAAAGTTGAGCAGGAGGAAACGAGCGGCTTGGGGAACGTTTAAGAGCATCGAAGATATAGTGAAGAGGACAAAGAACATCCGACTTCGTGCCCACCTTTTCGACTCGACAATTATCCCTGCCCTAACGTATGCAGCAGAAACATGGTCGCTACGTAAGCAGGATGAAAGATTATTTGGCGTTATCGAACGCGCAGTCTAAAGGTTCATGCTAGGAGTATCCCGTATCTCGCAAATGGGAGAAAGGATCCGAAGTTTCGACCTACGTCAACGATCGAAAATGAGACGCCGTTCTACACGCCAGGATATCGGAAATAAGGTGGGCGGGACACGTGATGCGCTTCAACGACAACCGATGGACGAGAGCCGTTACCGACTGGATTCCTCGGGACGTCATGCGCTCTAAAGGAAGACCACTGACCCGTTGATCCGATTTCTTCACGAAAGCGATGGAAGAAAGGTATGATGCTCAGCGAATTCCTAGAGCGAGGAGTACCCTCTGGGCTACTCTTGCACGCGATAGGGAAAATGGAAGAGTTGCTGGTACCCGCTCGAGTCACTCGACGATTAACGGGACGACAGGTGATACAGGTGATAAGTTGAGTATTTATTCTGTACAGATGAAACAGTACAATAGACGTGATTGTGATGGTTGATGTTTCGGCTTTTTCGCCTTCTTCAAAGCCTGAAAGAGTCAAATTTGTATGCAAAACACTCACACGAGCACTTTCACAACCAGAGAAGATCAGCCTACGTACCTTTTTGTTCTATGGTCTGCGAGATGTTATGTGGACCAACCACCCACAGTCTTTCATGGACAAGTACTGTGCGTGAGGAGCGGGGTCACGTATCTTAGTTAGAAGAACGATCTTAGAAATGGTCCGAAGTCACGAGTTATGACGGGACATTCGTCTTTGCGGCCCCTTTTGGAGCTTTTGGCGTGGATTCAAGGCGCCTCGGGTGTTTTTCGTGCTGAAATCTTCTGGTCCCGAGCGAGTATAGTGACTCTGACCCCAAAATCATCCCTGTTGTGTATCCATATTTTGTGCGCCCCTAACGTAGTTTTTGAGTCATTATTACGTGATCCAGCTAGGTGTTCTTCTATGCGAATGTAAAGCGGTCTTCCAGTTTCGCCGATATATTGATATCCACACGTTTTGCAAGAGATCAGGTATACTGTACCTGAATTCACGCAATCCCCGTCTTTACCGTTTGGGCATACTATGCAATTTTTTGTGGAACAGAGACGATTGTATAGGCGATTAAAGACTAAGTGACGTTTGAGAGTATCGGTGGTACTTGGATCACGGCAACCAATTCCTCTAGACCTACCCTTTTCAAATATCTCTCTCTAGCTGTACTTGCTTTGTCTGAAATGAATGGTAGGATGAACGGGATCTTATTGTAATTGCTTCTGTCGTTTGAGTGCTTAACCTAATCCCTGATGTGTTACACTTCGTAGCCATTGGAGATAGCTATTTTGCGTGCCAAGTTCAATGATTCTTCGTTCTCCTCTCTTCCCATGCACACGTCGGAGGCTAAGCGGAACTTGTTTCTTGTAAGTGATCGCTTGGTGTGATAAGGGCGAAAGGAGAGATAATGAACCAAGATGTTTCTACCACTCGATTTATATACCACTTTGTGGTGTGGCCATTTTTGAAAACCTTAACTTGAATCTTGAGGAATGTAAGCCAATCTTTTTGGGGTTTATCTCGGGTGGACTTATGTACTGCAATTTTGTGTTGAACAATTCAAAGCATTTGCTCATGTCCTCTTGTATTGAATATACGACAAAGCAGTCGCCAATATATCTGCAATAGAGTGGTGGCCAGAAATTGAGTACGGGGGCTTCGAGTACGGGGGGGCCAGTCGTTGTCCCATGGCCAATCCTCTAAGTTGTTTGTAACATGTTCCGCACCATCTGAACACTGAGCAGTTTAAGAAGTTCTTCAAGAGGTCCATAAGCTGCTGAGTTGAGAAGCCATGCATATTTATTGCTCCTTCATGTTGCATAAGGATTTCGTAGGTGGCTTGTAGTGTGGAATCATCCCAAAAGTTTGTCTGAAGAGAAGTTACGTCGAATCATTCCATAACGCGTGCGCTGTTGGGGTGCGTATTACGTAGATGATCCAGAAACGTTTGGTGCTGGTGAAGTGGGCCGGGATGTGTCTTAATAAGTGGACGAGTATGAGACTTATAAACCAAGTTATTCTGCCCGTTGGTTCTCCACAAAACTGGCAATGGGTCTCTCTTGAACTTTGAAAGATCGGTAGGGACCAAATCATCAGTAGAAGTTAACTTGTGAGTCTTTATGTGTAGATATAGGGCGGGTTAAGAGCTCATGTGGCGCAGTGGTTAGAGGTGCTCTGCGTCGCACACGAGGTCAATGGTTCGATCTCGCACTCATGACTCACCAAGCCATCCATCCCTCCGGGTCGGTAAACTGGTACCAGACTGGTCTCAGGCTTGTCTGGGAGGATGAGCAGCACTGGCTCCGCTAAGCGGTAGGTCGCCGCGAGTCATTGTAAAGACCAGATATGCATTCATTCACCTCACACGAAATTATAAATTGAAGACGAATGCATGGCGCATCTCTGAGGGATTGATCAACGCCGAGAGCTTTGTCTTTATCTTCTTATAGGGAGGGACATGATGATTGGCCAATTTTGAACTGTATAATTATGGATGGTTTTGAACCTGCTGCTCTTGCCAATCGGGCCCACTCCATATTTGATTTTCGATACTGACTTCGAAATTCCTTCACATACGATGGACAGTATAGGGAGCTGTCTTTTAAATGTCTTTCCGTCATACTGACATCCAATTGACGAGGAATTACAACAAACTCTCCGCCTTTATCACTAACTGATAGTCTAATAGTCTTAGATCTTAATAGTTCTCGAACCTTCCGTAAACCACATTTTTGTGTGGCTGTGAGGTTGGGACTTAGCTCTCAACGACGATAGTGTATGAGAGTTTTGAAAGTATCGGTCGAAAAATTGCGAAAATTGCAAACAACTTCATCGTTGGGTTCATGTTATGTGAAAAACACTCGAGGGAAAGGAGGTGTCGGAATCGTTCCTATTTCTTGATTTTATTCCTTGTGCAATGTGTCCAACTTTGCTCTATAACGCAGTTGATCTCAAAGTTAGTGCAGACTGCACGCGATCCTACTTAGGGTTTCGGTGGAAATGGGCTGCACTGGTGAGAAGCCTGAACTCAGTTCTAATACTGAGCACGTCCCCTCAGGAAGAGTCATGCCTCCTAATACGTCTCTTCCTCCTTATGTGTCTGTGTCCTGTGCGTGCCTAGTGAGGGGTATTTGGTTAAGAATTACGTTTATCGACTAGGTGTTCTTTGATACGGAAATAGAGTGGCCTATCCGTTTTCCAATATACTCGCCGCCGCAAGATTTGCAAGAGATCAAGCAAACTGTACCATTACTCATTCAATCACCGTCTTCACCGCTAGGGCAAATCATGCACTTTTCTGCTCGTACATAGACGATCGTTTAAGTGATTACGGACTAGCTGACGCTTAAGATTAATCGGTGATGTTCAATCATCGCAACCAAATCATCCAAGCCTCCCCTTCTCAACCAACGTCTATCAACTATACCTATTTAGTTTGAAATGAATAGAGGCACAAACGGGACCTTATTTTTTGCTGAAATCTTCGTTTGGAGGGACGCGATCTTCTCTGAACTTATTCCGGTGAGTTACATTTTCGTAGCCATTACAAACGGCTATTTACGGGCGAATTCTACGGATTCCAACTTCTGCTCTGTTACATTACATACATGGTCCTGAGCAAATTATGTTTTCTAAAAGCGCCTTTTTTAACGTGCAAGGGGTGAGACAAGAGGTAATGAACCAGGCTCTTTTTGCTACTTGTCTTCCGGTACTAATTTGTGATGTAGCGTTTTCGGATAGTTTTACATGGACGTCAGGAAAGGGAAGCGAATATTTCTAAGATGTCTCACAAGTAAATTTCATGTACTGTGACTATTCATTCAACAATCCAAAACATCTGTCCCCATCTTATTGTGTTGAGCAGATGACAAAGTAATCGTCAATGCATCTACAGCAGAGAAAAGGCAGGAGACTAAGACTCCACTTCAGACATGAAGGCAATAGCTAGATCCAGACCACTCGCTGACTCTTTGCCAACCCTCTCTTTTGTGCAGTATAATTTTCAAACCATCTAAAAAGAGAGCATTTTAGCCTTCGTGGAGATTTTAGCCACTATTGATCCTTAGAAGTAAATATTCTCGCGCATAAGCGTAAGACGTCGGCACGCAAAGTACTTGAGGTATTTTAGATTCACACCAAATATCCTAATATGAATCGTAGAGACGAGTGCTTCTCATCACGCATAATTTGACGCCATACCTTCGATCGATTTTTATGGATCCGAACCAGTCACACACCTCGCCCATGTAAGATGTAGTGTTGCTGCTTTACATACATAGTGGACAAAAAACCATTAAAGCAGTGAATCAATTAAAGCTGATTACTTCACGATTTTAACATAAATATATACTTGGCATATTGAAATATGAGCTGTGGTCTTAAGAAAACACTAGAAACGAGAGATATGATATGTTGCATTATTAGACAGAGCAATCGTGTGTACAACACTCTGTATTCGGTGACAATTTCACAGGACATAGAGTGTAAAACGTCGTCATCGTTAGCTTTTAGTGTGGGGACTGGAGCACCCACACAGGATTGGCAAAGGCGAGAAATGGTAACTGCCCGACCCAACGAGTCCGCAAGGTCGAAACACGTTTATCGGACTCTGTAAGTCAGCCCATTTCAACAGACCGCATGATGTGAGTGGCTTGAAAACTATTATTCATCAAATTAAAATTTGAGCTGTGGTCTTGAGAAAACACTCGAGATGAAAGATTTTGATATAGTTTAAAGTTCTTTTTTCCCTCTGCTTTGGTTGTGAAAGCGTTTGGCTCGGTAATTGTACTTCATATATATATATATATATATGTATAAAAGGATAAAGCTCTTGGCGTTGATCAGTCGCTGAGGGTTGCGCCATGCATTCGACTTCAATTTTTAGCTTCGTTTGAGGTGAATGAATGCATATCTGGCCTTTACTATGACTCGCGGTGGCCTCCCGCTGAACCGAGTCAGTGCTGCTTATCTTCCCAGACAAGCCTGAGACCTGTCTGGTACCAATTTACCGACCCCGGAGGGATGCATGGCTTGGTGAGCCATGAGCGCGAGATCGAACCGTTGACCTCGTGTGCGACGCAGGGCGCCTCTAATCACTGCGCCACATGCGCTCATATATATCTATATATATAATATATTATATATATATGACTCTTTCAGGCTCTGAAGAAGGTAAGAGTGCCGCAACGTTAGCTACTGACACAATTTTTAATGTACTATTTTGTACAATTCTAATGTTCAATAAATTTCTACAATTCTAATGTTCTCATGGACATTAGAAGGGGTAGATATGGGAGTAAAAATTGACGGCCGACTATTAAACCATCTTTACCTTGCTGACGATGTCGTTCTCCTAACACCAAGCATCAGCCATGCGGAACGAATGTTGACCGATTTCGATAACGCCTGTGGAAAGATAGGTCTTCAACTGAATCTAACGAAAACGATGTTCGTGAGGAACGGATAGGCTTTAAATGCCCCATTCACGCTCAACGGAACGAAAATCTCCGAATGCTCCAGTTACGTATATCTAGGTCGTGAAATCAACATATGAACGACCTAGCTTCAGTGTTGAGCAGGAGGAAACGAGCGGCATGGAGAACGTAAGAGCACCGAAGATGTAGTGAAGATGACTAACAACATCCGACTCTGTGCTCACCTTTTCGACTCGACGATTATCCCTGTAATAACGTATGCAGCAGAAACCTGGTCGCTACGTAAGCAGGATGAAAGATCACTTGGCGTTATTGAACGCGCCGTCGAAAGGTTCATGCTAGGAATATTCCGTATCTCACAAATGAGAGAAAGGATCCGAAGTTCCGACCTACGTCAACGATCGAAAATCAGAGACGCCGTTCTACACGCCAGATGTCGAAAATAATTTGGGCCCGACACATGATGTGCTTCAACGACAATCGATGGACGAGAGCCGTTACCGACTGCATTTGTCGAGACATCATGCGCTCTGTAGGAAGACCACCGACCCGCTGGTCAGATTTCTTCACGAAAGCTATAGAAGAAAGATATGTTGCTCAGCAAGTCCCCAGAGCGAGGAGGACCACAAAGCTACTCTTGCACGCAATAGAGAAAAATGGAAGTGTTACTGGTACCCGCTCAAGTTACTCGACGATCAACGGGATGACAGGTGATACAGATTATTTTGTACAAAATAAACGTGTGTTAATAAGCTCATGTTTGCTCAACAAAATAATTACGGAAGTATTCAATCAGTGCAGAGTTTAGTTGGTAGTCGGTCTTGAGATGTCCTGTATTCTTCTCGGCTGAATAAAGACAGTATTTTCATAGCACCTATACATGATGCTGAATCGCCATAGAGAACTTTCCACTGCTTCTATTACCGCTATAGAGCGCACCATATTTCCAAGATTACCTAGATTCAAAATGAAGGAAGCGGAGAAAGTTCAAGGCACAATGCAAGTGAACATTTATTCATTGAGTTTAATCTCCAAGGTCAATTAGAGTGCTTTCCCAAATAATTTGCAGTCAGTCTGGCACTATCAGTTTCCGAAAAAAGTGTTTTTAGCCGAAACTTAATCATTATAAAAAATGTTCCATCAAATAAATTTAGTTACTAACTGTACTTTTCTTTATTGAAACGTGCATGAGGTTGGTACTTCTTTTCCCTCAAAATCTCATGGCTAACGCTTCTGCAGCAACCCTTTGTCAGAGCCTATACATATATATCATACCATATCTGATTATTCGGTTAATGTTCTGTATGCACCAGGAATCGAGTAGGAAATGAAAACCTCACTTTATTTACAGCTATATGAAAGAGGTCACCGGTTTTGTGTGACACACATTGAAAAATGAACTAAATTCAGACTAGAAGATAAATCCAAGGTGTCATATCACTTGTTATGCCCAGACCTTCTCCTTTGCTAATCATTTCTGGTCTTTTACGGTTTATCCAAAAGCCTCAAGAGTTTTTCGAGCTGATGTTTTTGATTCTTGCTCCAGGATTCTTACTACCACATCAAAGTCCGCATCGCTGTTTTTCTGCTTTGTGCGCCACTACATGTTACTTGCTTGGATGTAGGCTTTCCCATCTAAGTGTTCTTTAGAGCGGATCCAGGGTGGTCTCCCTGTCTCGCCACTGCATTCTTTACCGCATGTTGTGCAAGAGATTAGGTATACTGTACTCGAACTCATGCAATTTCCTTCTCTACTGTTAGGACATAATACGCAACTGGCAGTCATAGACAGACTGTCGCACAACCGGTTCCGGACTAGTTGGGGACGAAAGCTCTTAGATGAAATTTTTAGTTTCTCATAGAGTGTTGCAGATCACTGTTTAAGCTAATTACAAAAATTTTTTGCTCAATGTAGAGTGGTGTGCAAAAACCACTCTACATTATTGGGTTTATTGCAACATCATACCACCACAAAAGGCGGTCAAAGAAAATGAATGCTGAATGATTATTGAAACCCAATATCTGACAGCAAAAGTGAGTTTAATGCCGCTAATTACTGCCCACGCCAGACCGTAGACGGTTTGCTGTTGACAGATAACGCGTTTCAGCGTAGAAAGAATGGTATCAAAACGAGCGTTGGTAGTACAACAGTTCAGCACGCGCTCCCGGAAAGAGTGTGATGTGGGCTCGATGCTCAAGTTTTTGCACACCTCTCCACATTATTAGGCTTATTGTAACATCATACCACCGTAATAGGCGCTCAAATAAAATGAATTCTGACTCTTGTGTTTACATGTCAAGAAACCACTTTTGGCCAGTACCAACTTCAAGGGGAGGTCGTTTCTGTGATTCGAATTTTTGTGATCAAACAGTGATCAATTTCTGCTCGGCGCTTCTCTTACCGCAGTACCGCCACTAGGTAAACTGGTGCGGAAAGCAATTTTTATTCCATTTGTAAACATGAAGAATAACTTTGGTATTCAATGCCGGTCGTGCAGTTTGTTCTAAGCAGACATTCTACCAAATTTAACTACTGTTTAGGAGAAATCAGGAGAGATTGAGTCATTCTAAAAGAAATGTCCTCCAGATAATGCAGGTCTTGACCCCTGACCCAACAATCGTATAGGAAAACAAAGGTACAAGTGGACATTCTCGAGAAGTCTAACAAAATGTGTAAGCACAGTTAAGTATGATGCGCATCGATTTTCAATTATAGCGTCGCAATATTATTAACAAAATTTGTAAGTGCATAGGCAACCCAAAAATTGCTGTGTAGGATTAGCTCTCCGTTCTTAGTCGACTATAGTTGCGAGCAGTTAAGGGCAAGCTAGCATGATTTATTGCAATCACTGCTAGCGTTTTTTTAGAATCTGTTCTTCTAAAGCAGAGTTTCATAAGTGCGCTTGGTCCGTTGAAAAAAAGGCAGGGAGAACGGGACTTTATTTTCAATAGACCTATAGTCTCGCAGCGTCATTTCTCCTCCAAATCTAAATCAGTAATCTGCCACCGGATCGCAGCCATCAAAAATGGCTGCTTCTCTCACTAAGCATCCAGTCATGTTAAGATGACATTACTCAGTTTTTTGGAGCATGGTTTAAATTTAAATTCAACCGCATAAAAGTGAAATAACTAAAGGTGGATTGTGAAATGTGCATAACCGAGAAGCTAGTCTGCCCTAAGTGTCACCTTTGCAATAACTGTCTTCTTTCTACAACTTCTCCTCCTCAAAAAGGCTCGAGCAGCATTGACAGAAGATAGGATGGAAAGCGAAACTACAAGATAAAAACGTTTCCGAGAACTGTTCAGCAAATGTCAAAATTGCAAGAAAGTAGCACATTACACTGTAGAGTCCCCCTTATTGAGAGATCTTTGCCCGCTTAGACGCGAAGTCACATGACAGACCTAGGTGGTGAATGGAGAAATTAATGCTAACCAAGCACAAACTTGCGTCTCGCAAAGGCATAGCTTGATTTAGGAGATAGACACTCTACTTCAGCAGTGCGAATATGAATGACCTTCATTTCTGCAAACAGAGCAGGTCAAAAGCTTACAATCATGCTACTATGGGTACGTGAGAACCGGTTTAAATTGGCTTCAACAAATAAGCTCTTCAATGCCTCTTCTTCTTCGAGATAGACAAGCTTCTCGTGAGTATCCACCACTACGTTCGGAGCTCAGAAAATTATATGCTGGATTATAAGAAGAAGGATAAATTAGGACCTTCAAATTTTGAAAGGGTTCCTGGTACGGTGGCGTGTGGTGGGGTGAGTACATTGAGGTAGCTCAAATCTCAAGACCAAATTTGGTTTCAGAAATAGGAGCGGACTGAAGTGACGATCCTTGCATACAACTCTTTTGTAGAAAATCTCCCAATGGTAATAGACCTGATAAGTTATTCAGAAAAATTTATTCCTTTTTAGAGGTTGTTACGAGAGGCATTGTCGCGAGAAATGGACTTAGAAGAACATCTAAAGAGAGTCGCATTGGGGCACACGGACTAGAGTGAACGAAGAGGGTGAGAAGCTCTAAATAAATTAGAGCCATCGAAACCATTCCTGAAAGCTTATGATTTGAAAGGCCTCACTCTCAACTTTGAATGTGGGAGTCTCTCAATGAACAGTATTTACCGAAATCAAGCACATCTCAATGAATCGAAAGCCTTGCTTACCCGATGCCTCTATTAAATCATAATTTTATACGGGATTAGACCGCCTCACTCGCACATCATATCAATTATCCTGAAAAGGAGAGAAAGCTTGTGAATATGAACAACGAAAACTTAGAGCTACAATAACTGCAGCACATGTCCAAATCATAAGTCGACTTATGGAGAGATTAAATCATTGACAAAGCGACAAATAATACGACGGGCTCATCCAACATTTTCCGGATACCGTTTTGAGAAGCGGAATGGGCATTCGTGAAGCTCTCCGGAGCTTCGCCAATAGTAAGAGCAAGACAGTTGCACTCCAACGCTCTGACGGAACAATCACAGCCTCAAAAAAGGCAATGAAAAATTTTACTCACGATTACTACTCGGATTTTCTCAATATCTACACCCTCTTACCGTCATATGAAATAAAGGAGAACGAATTAGTTGTTTCACCAATTCTCTCCTTCAAAATCGGACACGCTGTTTCATCGGTGAGGGATAGAACAACATCTGGTGCAAGCAGTACAAGACCTGAAAGCCTGAAGAACCTCGAGCTAACCCTCAGTAACCAATGGCTCGGTTCTTCACTTGTTGAGAGCCAGGATGTTCCCATTCAGCACTTAACAATTCTTCGTGAGCTATATCGAACCCGCCAGAATGTAAGATAACCAGTAATTGAAGTGTCAGCAATACTGTGCCGTTGTTCGAAAAGGGAGACTTTCACGACATAGGCAATTATGGCCCAAACTGCTTGCTATGCGTCATCCAAAAATTTCCACTCAGCGAAGTTTCACGGAGAGTAAAAAAAAAATTTTCTGCCATACTTTCACAGATTTGGAGGAAGCCTTTAATTTTCGATGAGAACAGAGGTACCCGTAGAAGCTCTGGAAAGCCAGGATCCTCCCAGTCAGCACTTGGCGATTCTTCATGAGCTATATAGGAGTTTCACCGTCAAGTATCCCCATCCTATGACGATATCACTATCGATGTAAGAAGAAGGTTTCGACAAAGCATGAATCTTAAAACATAACATCATGCATGCCATCTTGTATAATTACTCACTACTACCTTCTGAAACGTTATGTGAACATTAGAATGGGACAACATGAAAGTGGAAATCGCCGGTTGACAATTACACCATCTTGGTTGCGGTGATATCATGCTCGTTCAACACCAGGCATCAGCCAGGTGGAACCAGCGTTGGTAAATTTCGAAAGTACTTGTGGAAAGATTGGTCATATATGAAAACTACATTATATGAAAACGATGGTTACGACGAACGTATTGGTTTCAAGTAATTCATTTACTCTCAGCAAAATAAATTTCTGCGAATGCTCCAGTAAAGTTTATCAAGGTTTGGCAGTCAACATGATGACCAATCTAGCTTCAGCGTTGAGCAGAAGGAAACTTAAGGAGCGATATAGGTGCGTTTAAGAACATTGCAGAATGTAGAGAAGAAAATGAAAAACATTCAACTCCATGCCCACGCTTTCATTTCAATGGTTAACCTTGCCTTAACGTATTCTGATGGCACAATATGCTACTCTAAACATGATAAGCTAAATTTTGTATCTGTGTGCACGTTAAAAGATGACCACTTCAGTTAAGTTACAATCTGTGGCCTATACCTGTGAGGCAGGCATTATCAAGAATTGTTATGGAAAGTTTATTCAGCTCAGATTTCTTTGATTCACCCATTGTCTTATTGAGGGAGGAATTTCCTACGGTGTGTAAAAATTACTTGACCGCCGTCTAGCGTCAAAAACTTTGGAGCTCTCCGTTGATGGATGATGGTAGGTAACGAATGAATGATGAAGGGCTAGAATTAGGACAGTTTGAGTCATAAGATATTGGACCATAAGCAGCAAAAATAACAACAAGTTGCCAAAGAGATCGTAAATGAACCATTATGCAGAGTTCATCAAAGTCAGTAGTCAATTATAGATACCAAGTATATACTTGTTCATAGAGTTTGAAATATGATGCAAACATAGAGACATGAAGTTAGATGATGCTTGTAAACTTTACAAAAAGACTCAGAATGCCGCGAGAAGCAAAAACGATAGAGGAAAGAATTCGATGCACCGTCAAAAGTAAGATTAGCATAATTATTTATAGCAGTTGAATCACATGGGTTAAGACGCTTTTAAATGAAATAATCGGCTAATTATTCACTCGTGCCAGTCCACACTAGTCCGTTCATCTTCTGGTCCAACACTAGCGCAGTTGCCACAATCGTCAGAGCTGACTGGTGAGTTAGCAAAAGGGTGTTGTGTGGATTCCTCATCCAGCCAATCCTATGACATAAGATGCAGCTTTTAGTGTACATGTCATATGAAGATTCATTATTTATAGAAGTGAGACACACCTCATCGTTCCAATTTGGAGCAGCGCTCAATACAGGCCAAATATCACTGTCGTCACTTTCAGATTTCAGATTTTCAGATTTGTGTTCTGCGCGGTCGTCCTTAAGTGAAGATTCCGTAGTAGACTGTTGAATGAACAGCCCGAAAATGGGTCACGCGCAACAGCTCTCTCCAAATTGCAAGAATCTGACGATTAATTTTTATCGATATCAAAAAATATCAGCACAAATTGACGATTCAAAGAAAAAGTCGTTAGGAACTTAGTCTAATAGAAAGGAAACCAACTTGCTACAAGCGAAGCAGGAAGAGATCTCACAGAAAGCGAGCGATTCTAAATTGTGCCAATTCTGTTTTAATCAATTCCTCCATATTCTACGCTTTCAACTGCTATGTGAATTTCATTACTTACGCTTTCCATCATCTTCTTTGAGGGATCACGGAGCTCGGTCACTCGTAAGGCACGTCAAGAACCTCCAGGTGATGAATAAGGAAATTAAATGCGAACCAAAAACGGCAATGCGCTTCTCAGAGAAGCAGCTGGCTTTACGGGATCACCTTCCTGTTTCTGCAGAGTCATTTTGACAGATCTCTACTTCAGAGTCAAACTGGCGCATTTTTCTAGAAAAGACAGAGCTATTTGTCTGGACTATTAGTAACCATTCGATAGTGTAAGATGTGAAGTCTCCAACCTTGTGCTTAATTTTGTGAAGAGACCGCTCCTTTGTATAAACAGGAGAAATAAGATGAGATTCACATACGAGAGCATGGATATTTTGGCTATTCTAAGAGATGGGAAGGGAGATGGGGAGCCAGGGAAGATGCGGCGATTTCAATTTATCGATATGCATACTCTTGCCCTTCACTGGTGTTAAAAAAGTGCGATTATTTTTTTTTAATTAGAAATTGTTTCTCCGCTTTGAAGGAACTTCAGATCTAACGTTTGGTACTAATTCTGAAAGATTTGCTCTACGCGTTCATATGCTTTTCGTGATTCCAGCGATGTAATAGCTGAATTGCGCCACTGATACAAAATAAGATTTTATTTTGAGTTTTACAGCCTTATAAAAGCGTGCTTTGAACAACCGGCAGCATACCGCGTCAGTCATAGATCTAAGTTTGGAATGATTACTAACACTCTTTTGAAAAGTTCTTATCGAGCGAGTGGGTTCGAATATTCACTTGTTGCAGTCTAATGAAGAAGAACCCGTGAAGCCATCATAATGAACGAGTTAAGATCACCTGGCGTTATTGACACGCAGTAAAATGGTTGATGTTAGAAGTATCCCGTATTTCGCAAGTGAGAGAATGGACCCAAAGTTATGACCTACGCCAGCGATCGAAAACTAGAGATATTATTGTCTACTCTAAGCTATCGAAGATAAGATGGATAGACCCGTATTGCGCTTTTAACAATCGATAGACGAGAGCCGTCACAGCCTGGATTTCTCGGCATGTCAAGCGTCCTGCGGAAATACCACCGACCTCATAATCCAACTTCTTCACGATAAGCACAAAAGATATATGATGCTCATCGAATTTCTAGAACTAGAGGGATCTACTGAGCTACTCTTGCACTAAATAGAAAAAAAATGAAGTATTCCTGTGTCCGCCCAAGTAATTCGAAGATTAACGGGTAGGCAGGTGATAAACAAGTGATATTCCGCTGTGTTACCTGATAGGCCTGGCCATTAGTGCTGTCCAAAGAGGCGAGGCTTCCTTCGCTTCGGCTGGATGGGACGCCGTGACGTTTCTAAAGATGACTCGTATAATTGTGGACTTCTACAACAAATGTCGTGAAATATCGCTCCAATAACAAACGAAGGCTCACTCTACGTTCAAGATTGCTCTACAAAATACAATAATTATTAGCATGCAAAACACAATTCTGTTCGATAAGAATTCCACCCGTTCGATTGAGTCATCACTTATACAATTGACGGCGTTTATTGGCGACGATTAGGACAGAATTCTTTAAGAGAGCGTTTATACTACTATGACTAGACTTTGTTCAGGAAGATCAAATGTCCTAATTTAATAAATTCCAATTAAATATAAAGCTCCTTTTAGTTGACCTCGGTATTCACTTGATCTCAGCTTAGATACTCAGCAAGATTTAGTTCTTTTTAAAAGAGAAGACACGTGTCAAAAGTATAAACATTGAATTTTCCTACTTTCCTTCGTGCCTTTTATTGTTTTCTGAAGTTAGGCAAAGGACGCTAAAAGGCTAATTTCTTAGCGAATTTCGATAGATTTGCTCATGGGATGATTAATCCGAGTTACGCTAGGCTGAACAAAGGTGAGTTGTCTCAATGAGCGATGTTTGCGAAATTCAAAATATTCAGAATCACTTGTAATGATAAGTAGATTATGGGATTGATGCCCCACATCCGAGGTTGAAAGTGATAGACACGTTATGAATGACACAGTGCGAGAATTTAGGAAATTCACCAAGACGTTAACTTGCCAAAGGGAAGTAGCTTTTGATAAACGTGCTTGAATGTTTTCTCCCTTGTGCTTTCGCGACCATGTAGGATTCATGTTATAGCCGAAATGGAGTGACTACACAAGACAATTTTGTATATGAAGCAACTTCTTATTTCTTATCTTTGAGTTCATGTGATATACTCACAAATATTTTGTACTTTCCATATAATTTCGTGTGGTTCATTGTAATTTTATTCGTGTTACCGCAGGTGATTGTGAGCAGATTTATGTTGAATTTTAATATTTTGGATAATCAACAAGGCTCAGATCTTAGGAAGGCTTACCAGATAGTCAATCATAGCTTTACTCATGACTCAAAAAGTTTCTTCTTAGCAACAGGTTCCTCTTTATTTACTCCATTGGCAGATCTTCTCTGAAGAAGCGATGATTGCTACTCTGACTTTTAGTGAATAGCTTGCACTTTACAGATTTGATAAACACACTCTCCACACACTCTCCTGTAACCTCTTATCGTGGTTTCTGATTGGAATGTTTTGTCTTAATTGTGGGTGGTTCACCCGTCAAAGACGATAGAGATGTACTAAAATGCTAGGTAAACTGTCACCTTGAGACAAGTCAGAATAAAAATTCTTCAAAAAATGTAGCGTCTCTCACGAGTACTTGTGTTATTGAGCACAGCCTGTATCACCTGTCGTCTCGTTGATCGTCGAGTGACTCGAGCGAGTACCAGCAACTCTTCCATTTTTCCCTATCGCGTGCAAGAGTAGCCCAGTGGGTCCTCCTTGCTCTAGGGATTCGCTGAGCATCATATCTTTCTTCCATCGCTTTCGTGAAGAAATCGGACCAACTGGTCAGTGGTCTTCCTTTAGAGCGCTTGACGTCCCGAGGAATCCAGTCGGTAACGGCTCTCGTCCATCGGTTGTCGTTGAAGCGCATCACGTGTCCGGCCCACCTTATTTTCGATATCCTGGCGTGTAGAACGGCGTCTCATTTTCGATCGTTGACGTAGGTCAGAACTACGGATCCTTTCTCTCATTTGCGAAATACGGGATACTCCTAGCATCGACCTTTCGACTGCGCGTTCGATAACTCCAAGTGATCTTTCATCCTGCTTACGTAGCGACCAGGTTTCTGCTGCATACGTTAGGGCAGGGATAATTGTTGAGTCGAAAAGGTGGGCACGGAGTCGGATGTTCATATTTTTTGAAACATTATTTTATCATATTTTGTATCATATTTTGAAACAAATTACTCTACTATTTAGTTTTCAGGCACCAACTCAGGGTACTCTCCCTATAGCTTGGTGATATTAACAAAGATGAGCATCCAAATTATTGTGTTAATTATGCAAATATAGTTCAGCTGTGCTCACCAACTTTACTCGAGTGTTTCTCAAAACCTCAATAAAAATATTTATATATAACTTTTGAGAATGTCTTAGTGGTTTTCCGAAGTTTGTTCCATTATATTTCGTTCGTGGTAACAAGTCGACATACGCTCTCTTCGCCAGTTTCGCCATCATCAACGCTTTTTCTCGGTCGCCCGCCCACTGTCATAAAAAATGAGCTCCTAAAAGCTGAGGTGATCGAGGTTAGGCGACGATCTAACACTCTACAGGTGGTCTCGCGCATCAGTCTAAATCTGTTCATTTTGCATCGGCTGATCAATGACTCTATTTTAAGATATTCGCCAACATGTGGAGGACGTGTGTGTGTGCCACTGTGGATGCGTTCAATATTGTCTTAGCATTCTACAGTGTTTAATATTATCTTTCATAGTCTCGCTAGGGAAGAGAAGAGCAGAGTATGTGTCTGAAAGGATGGTTATCTCATAAACTGGGTTTAAGATTAAGGCTCTGTTTTTCGCCTTCTTCTTCAGCGTCATGGAATACTGACTGAGCTCTTACCCTTGCAATATCAGGCTTACCCTGGCTGTGGTGCTCCATAGGGCGTTCGTTATTGATTAGTGGTTGAGAACAAACCTCGCCGCGCCGCATCGGGCATCTCAACCACTCGGACGCGGCTCGCGGAACTTTATCTCTACAAAATAAAATAAAAGAACATATTCACAAAGGCTTTTCTTTCTACTTATTCTTTCTATATATTTACAATCAAAAGGTTAATTGGAAAGTGTATATAATGAATAGGTACAAAACATCACCTGTATCACCTGTCGTCCCGTTGATCGTCGAATGACTCAAGCGGGTACCAGCAACTCTTCCATTTTTCCCCATCGCGTGCAAGAGTAGCCCAGTGGGTCCTCCTTGCTCTAGGAATTCGCTGAGCATCATATCTTTCTTCCGTCGCTTTCGTGAAGAAATCGGACCAACGGGTCAGTGGTCTTCCTTTAGAGCGCTTGACGTCCCGAGGAATCCAGTCGGTAACGGCTCTCGTCCATCGGTTGTCGTTGAAGCGCATCACGTGTCCTGCCCACCTTATTTTCGATATCCTGGCGTGTAGAACGGCGTCTCTGATTTTCGATCGTTGACGTAGGTCGGAAGTTCGGATCCTTTGTCTCATTTGCGAAATACGAGATACTCCTAGCATCGACCTTTCGACTGCGCGTTCGATAACGGCAAGTGATCTTTCATCCTGGTTACGTAGCGACCTGGTTTCTGCTGCATACGTTAGGGCAGGGATAATTGTCGAGTCGAAAAGGTGGGCACGGAGTCGGATGTTCTTTGTCCTCTTCACTACATCTTCGATGCTCTTAAACGTTCCCCAAGCCGCTCGTTTCCTCCTGCTCAACTCTGGGGCTAGGTCGTTCATCATGTTGATTTCACGACCTAGATAGATGTAACTGGAGCATTCGGAAATTGTCGTTCCGTTGACGTTGAGCGTGAATGGGGCATTAGAAACCCATCCGTTCCTCATGAACATTGTTTCCGTTAGATTCAGTTGAAGACCGATCTTTCCACAGGCGTTATCGAAATCAGTCAACATTCGTTCCGCTTGGCTGATGTTTGGTGTTATGAGAACGATATCGTCAGCAAAGCGAAGATGGTTTAATTGTCGACCGTCAATTTTCACTCCCATTTCGTCCCATTCTAATGTTCGCATGACGTTTTGTAGGGTGACAGTGAATAGTTTTGGCGATATTGTATCGCCTTGTCGAACCCCTCTTCTTACGTCAATGGTGATATTGTTGTAGAATGGAGATATTCTGGTCGTGAAATCTTTATAAAGCGCACGAAGGATCATTATGTACCGAGTAGGGACGCCCTGGTTATCCAGAGCCTCTATAAACCGCTTCTGTTTCCACTGAATCAAAGGCTTTTTTCAGATCGATAAAAGTGAGACAGAGTGGTTGTTTGTACTCTCGCGAAACTTCAATGAGTCTTGTGATCGTGTGGATGTGGTCCATGGTACTAAATCCTTTTCTGAACCCTGCTTGTTCGCATGGCTGTCCTTCGCCCAGTGTTCTGTCAATCCTGTTCAGGATGACTCGGGTAAAGAGTTTATAGACAACGGACAGCAAGCAGATTGGGCGATAATTGCCTATGTCGTGAAGGTCTCCCTTTTTGAACAACAATACGGTCTTGCTGGTTTTCCATTGAATAGGGACCTTGCACTCTGACAGGTAGCGAGTGAAGAGCCGAGCTAGGGTGTTGATGAGAACTGGCGGCAGGTTCTTCAGGTGTTCTGGTCTAATCCTGTCTGGACCGGGTGTTGTTCTGTTTTTCACCGACGATATAGCATGTCGGATTTCGGAAGGAAGGACCGGTGGAACGACATATTCTTCCTCTTTCAATTTATATGACGGTAAGAGAACATGGCTAGCGAAGAGATCCGAGTAGTACTGGTGGATGATTTTCTCCATAGCCCTTCTGGAAGCTGTAAGTGTCCCGTCAGGGTATCGGAGTGCAATCATCTTGGTCTTATAGTTGGCGAAGCCTCGCTGGGCTTTGCGAATGCTCTTCCCAGCTTCTGCAGCTTCTGCCATAACTGCTGCTCTTCTCTCTTTAAGGTCTTCTTTTATCGCTTCTCTGCATCGTTTCGCAATTCCGGACGTAAGGTTTCGGTTGCCTGCAGCTCGTGCGATTCCACGTTGACGTATCAGCTCGAGTGTCTGCGGAGACAAGCGTCTCTTCGTGACCTTAGGACTTTCGGCTTTTTTAGCGCCAACGTGAAGATATTCAACGAGTCGATCGTATTCTTCGTCGATGTTGTCGACAACGGTATCTTCCCAAGAGCCGACTAATGATTTGAATACATCCCAGTTTATGGTAGTTCTGGGACTTCGTTGTTTGAATTTAGCGGCTTTCTCTCCTCTCCTCGAAAAGCAGAACGTTGCGCGAAGGAGGCGATGGTCTGATCCCGTGTAGAACTTGGGAACAACAGCGACGTCGGTCAGGCAAAACCTTCGATTTACTATGATGTGATCTATTTCCTTATGGTACTCTCCATTGGGAGACTCCCACGTCCATCGCTGAGAGAGAGGCTTTTGGAATTGCGATTTACCATGGATGGTTTGGGTCGTCATGATAAACTCGGATAGCCTCTCACCCTGTTCATTCCATTCTAGTCCGTGGGTCCCTATGTGACGTTCTTCAGACGTTCTTCTAGGTCCAATTTTTGCGTTAAAATCTCCGACAATGACCTTGAAGTATGTATGATGTTCTCTGAAGAATTTTTCGAGGTCCATATAGAACGCTTCGACTTCGCCTTCGTCATAGCTTGATGTTGGTGCGTAAGCAACGAAGATGGTCAAAGCCGGCATAGAACCACATCGTTTCAACCGTAATCGTCCGATGCGGGTTGTTAGTTGTTCGAACGAATCAATGTTCACGGTCAAATTCGATTTGAAGAGGACGCCAACGCCACCGATACCTCTGCGATCTCATGTTCCAAGGAACAGTTCTTCTCCGGTGTCATAGACAGCGTGAAAAGGATGGCGCCTTCTCGTCTCAGCCAGGCTAATGACGTCGTACCTTTTTCTTCTTTCTTGAATCATTAGATCTTCTACAGCGGATTGTTGAGCAAGGGTTCTTGCGTTGTAGGTACAGATCGTCATTTTAGTCCGTTTCGATCTTGGCAGCCTAGTTCGGCCCTGAGATTTTAGCAGCCTCTCCGTACTCGTCCTACCTGGCGCTGCCGTACCAGGAGCTCTTTCGGGGTCAGGGGAATGAGGCCCATATTTGTTACTGTTTTTGGCATTTTTGATACCCAACGTGTAGCTTGCCAGGCTCTAAACGTGGGGGCTGGGTACTCACGAGTAGCTTGCCAGTCTCTCTCGGAGGAGCGGGAGGAGCTTATTTGTTGGAGGCGACTCCTAACCGCCTCCCATGTACTTCTCAGCCGCTTGATTGCAGGCTTTTGGCCGACTTGACTCGTAGAAATAGAATTTTGTCAAGTCGGCACTGCAGAAGCAGGGAGCTCGTCCCCTGAATCCACCTGCGTCTCTGGGAAGCACACGGTCGCTTTTGGTTCGCGTTTTATTCCCCTATCCACCACCTGGGGACGCGCCACGTGCCCTCGCGACTAACCGGGCGGGATCCCTCAAAGAGCGAGGTCCGTGGAGGTACAAAACATAATAATAATAATATCTAACAATACCTTACTTTTCAAGTATTTTTTCGAGACGTCGCTTGAAACATTATGTAATCTGATAACATATTTTAAGTTTTCTATGGGGGTCTTCTATGGCACCCATAGTACGTTTCGGCTTTTCGGCCTCATCAGCAGCACGGTGTCTTTCGGTTGAATCAGTTCCTTGTAGGGGTTTTAACCGCCTACATATAAATCAATCGACACCGATCATATTACACTGCACACGCAAGGTGATAAGATCATCCGTCGTGCATATATTCCGTTACAAGGAACTGAGTGAAGAGAAAGACACCGTGCTACTGATGAGACCGAAAGGCCAAAACTTACGTTTAGCGCTATATGAGAGCAGTATCGGACCTCATGAAAGGCTTAAAACATGTCATCAGACTACATATTATTTTAGGCGAAAACTCAAAAACCAGGGAAAAGAAAGGTATCATAATGTGCGTTTTACCAGCAGTGAGCAACCGACTATAAACAGCGGTGCATCTGATGATCTTATCACCGCCTGCGCGCATTGTAGTATGTTCGGAGTCGATTCCTTTAGATGTAGGAGGTGCATGACCTTACAAGGAGCTGACTGAACCAGAAAAACTATGCCAGTGCTGGGAAAAATTGCCATTGTCTCTGCACTAACTTTTCATTTCCCCATTCGCTTCAAATGGTAATAATGGTAAAGTGACCGACTGCGAGTTTTTTTTGTAACATTTCCTACAGTCTTGTGGAGATTCCTTCAATGATTGCGTTTCCCATGGCTCCAAATCAGGTTCATACAAAAGTAATTGAGGTAAATGTTCTGTTGAGATGCGTCTCCTGCATGAAATTTCTTGAACCGACTCTTCACCGTACGTTCATTGTTAATTTTGTAAGCCAAAAGCATTGTTAATGTTGGCAATTGTCCATGCTACATTACGATCATACGACTTTACGATTTAAGCTTACGATCTGAAACCCGTGCTCGCACCAGAAACCTCATTTCCATAATTTTAGAGGAAAGAAAAGAATGTTCAAAGCATAAGCGAGGTTGGTATGCCAGGCCATACACCGGTGTTTCGGAGGTTTCGCCCTCCTCGTCAGTGACCCAAGCCCCACATCAAGCCCTGCATAGTAGCAAGGGGGGAGGCGTATGTGGTGACGGTACAGTGTACAATGACATTGGTCTACCACCACTTTTCAGTCGATGGATCTCGGTTGGTAGAGCAAAATTGATCCATGGCATCAACGGTTTTAAAAACCTCGCAATAAACATTAAAAATAATGTCACAAAAATGCCCAAATCTTAAGCGAGGTTGGTACGCCAGTGCCATACACCGGTGTTTCGGAGGTCTCGCCCTTCTTGTCAGTAACCCACGCCCCACATTAAGCTCTGTTTAAAAGTTGGTTTTATGAACTGTCGATGCCATGAATTAATTCATTTCAGTAGTGCAAAATAAATAATTAGAAAAACAGTGACTAATACGCTTTTAATAGCAATACATTTGAAAAAAGAGCGCTAAAGTGATGTATGACATAACCACATCCTTTCAACAGTCTCTTTTACAATATTAAATGGAAAGTTTTGACAATGAGTAAACCACCAATACTTTTGCACCAGCCCAACGTATGAAAAATCCTTTCATTTACCTGTGGATTTGTGCGGATCCGGTTGTCGTTGAGGCTATTGGATTCTCTTTTTTGATTAAGTACTACTCATGTCCATTCTTGTGAACGTCTTCGGGCTTTGGGGATCGGAGCATTTTTTAAGCCATTCTGTTAATATTCTTCTAACGCTGAAAATGTTACGGGTTTGTCGGTTTCCAGCCAGTAAAGTATAAGCAAAAGTAGGCACTTATTACGCACTGCTACTATCGGTTCTTTTCTAACATCCAGCTCTAGCCATGGACCGATAAGAATAAGAAAGATACAGGGTAAAAATCACCACACTTAGTTGCTAGGTTAAGTACTACATCGCCAAGCCGTCTTCGACAGTTCAGTAGCAAAATAGAGAAATGAGTGCACTTTTAAAACAAGTGGTCTTAAGGTAACGAGCGTGACTATCACCTGCGATGGCCATTAGCAGTTTTTTGGTAATGGAGTGGAACTACTTATACACTTGGAATCTATATCAGCAATAAAGATTCGAGAAAATAAACAAGCACACTAATTGGCAAGGCAACCATTTCCTGCTTTGTTCTCCGAAATCGATCTGCATATTCGCTCAAAGTCAGCATTTCACACCAAATTCTAACTCGTTACTCTAATGATATCTATGTCTAATACTAGTCCATCTTGCTTGTGATAAGAGTGAACGAAATATAATCTAAATCATTTCGATTATCTGGCAGAAAATGATGAAGTGAACCCTTTCCCTAGGCAAGAATATTTCATAAAAGTGTTAGTAATCGTTCGAAAGCTTGAATCTCTGGCTACAGCCACACATGGTTGGTTTTTGAATCGGGGTTATTAGGGAAGGAAATCGCTCGTGTTTCGTACTCGTAATTTTTCGCAAGACAGTGCTCTTTCTTTAAACTGTTAATAAAAATTCGATAGCGTAATGTTTGCTGATTCCAACGCTCGATTCGCTATATGGTGGGTGGCATATCTTCCTGCTGCGCTGCAGAGAAACGGCCTTTCCAGAAAAAAAAGCACTGCGTTGGAATCAACAAACATTACGTTATCGAATGATTGCTAATAGTCTGAAAAAGAGCTGAGTTCAGCGAGAAATATGCGCGTGTAGAACATAGTTTCATTTTAACTTTACGCCGTTATAAAATGGCGCTTTCAAAAACCGGCCATGCGAGGTCATCTTTTGAAAGATTACCATTACTTCTATGAAAACTTTTTGTTTCTTCACCTTCTCACTTTATAACTATAAGGAACTGATGTGGCATTAGATGATTCAAAATTTGAGCAGATAAGCTGACTTTCTGTTTGACTGTTTTTAGACCTTACCTGAGACAATATAATCTGATAGCATACTTAAAGCTTCTTAGAAGCCTGATGTGGCACATATAGTGCTAGACGCATGTTTGGGCTTTTACGTAGAGCCAGCAGCAGCACGTATCTTTTGATCAGGCCGTGCTTCTGCACGTGAGGGAGTCGGAGTCTCAGAAACAGTCGAATAGAAAGCAATTGCTATGTTCGTTTTACCAACCGTTGAGCAATTAATTGCCATTTTGATGTCAAGTGATCTTTCATCTGGTATGTAGTGTGAAATGTTTGGCGCCGATTCCATTATATCTAGGAGCACGATTAAACCGAATGGAGTGTGCTGCCGAGATCTGACATGGAAGGCGAAACGTACGTCTAGCATTATAAGTACTGAAAGGCTCAAAATAAGTTATGCTTGAGAGCATAATGATTCTCTCAAAATGACACAAGAAGACATGGAGCGACATGGTGCTAAATACAATCATTAATAGGACTGTGCGTGTCAATTTTTAGTCTGCAACTTTTGCACTTCCAACTGATACTACTTTACCCAAAGTTTCAGGTTACTTTCTTTTTCCTCTCTGAATGTCTAAATCGTACAAATACTGTATTTCCGTAACAGTCATATTTGCTTTGCTAAATATGCGACTAAACACATTAAAACTCTCAGAAGAAAAGACCGTTGAAAAGAGTTTTTTTGTCTCCATGATATTGCATCACAATTCCTCTAATAAGGACTTGTGAACACACCCCAGAAATAGATACTTCCACTACAAACATAATAATTTATGGTATATTCGTTAGTAATGTTGCGGTTTTTTCACTATTCACAATGAGTGAAGTCTATGAACTTCATGGTGAAGCTGCAGCCTCAACGTGCGTCATAGTGAATTTGTTGACGTGGCCAATAGGTACTCTATAGATTTTTGATTTCCCTCTAATCAACAATAAATTATAGATACTTATATGTTGGACCGCGATAAATGAATATTGGCCTCATTCGCTGGACAAGTATTTTTTGAAGGAGTATCAGTTAGTAATCATTTAAAAGCTAAAATCTTTGGCTAGAGCTGTGCGCCCGGTTTTCGGAAAACCTTTTCATAACGCTGTAGCTTTCAGAATAGAATTATGTTTCACACCCTCCTGGCGCTTTTTTTTTCTCACGCGTATAGTTCGCCGAAAGTACGAAAAGCATATGAATGTGCAGAAAAAACTTCGCAATTTTTTGATAGATTGTTTTATATAAAGTTTCTTTTAAAGCGAAAAGAAATTCCTAATTGAAAATAAGCTGCATCCCACATGAATAGGGCCCTAAGGCACCGATCGTTCTTCCCTCCCCAGCCCGTGGGCTGGTCGGCCAACAGCCCAGCTGAATATGTGAAGCTCGATCTTATTCTTCCAGCTACACTGCGGTGAAACGGTCTTTTCCAGGTAATAAGCATATCGTTGGAATCACTGAAACTTACGCTACCGAATAATTACTATTAACCTAAATAGAGAGCTCAGTTCGGCAGCGTGTAAGGCAAAAATTTTTTTCTCTTCAACGGTTCCATCGCGAGAACTTTTCTGAAAAAGGAAAACATTTTTGAGTTTCCCGAGAGTTCCGCTATCGAAAGAGCACTAGAAGTTTTAGCGAAAAAAGAAAAGAAAGAAGACGCGTGGTCGTGAGAAACACAATTTCATTTTGGGTTTGATAGCGTTATAAGAGAGTGTTCCGAAAACGAGTCGCGTGCCGCTCTAGTCACAGATTTACGTTTTCGTGTGATTGATTACAGGCCTATGAAAAAATCTTGTCCAACGAATGAGGTCAGATATTCATTCATCGCCGTCTGACGCATATATACTAAATTATTCAATGCAGATGTTAAATAATAGCTCGCTCGGAGAGTGATGTTCTATGGATCATTTACTGTTATTTCTCATTTTTGGCGAGAGACTATTATTCTTTGAGAGTGTGACCAATACGCAGAAAAGGCCTTCACTTTCGTAGATTGGTATCGCATGCAGTGTACAGCATCAATTTTGACAAACTCCTTGCTGTTTTCCAATTTCCAATAACTATGAATAATTTTGTGCAATTTATAAAATGAGGAAATATCAAAAACAAATTCAACGTCGTCACATCGTTTGTAGAAATTATATACTTCATTAAATGACATCAACTCCACTGTGTAATGAACAAACTCTTCCTTCACCACGCACAAGAGTAGCTTAAGCACCAAAGACTAAGAAGGTATAGAAGAATTTGGAGCCTAGGTAGAGGTAGCGAAGCTCCAAATTTTTCTTTCCCCGGAATGCAATAAGCAATCTGTTCATATAATGAAAGTTACAATGAAAGAAGATGAAGCTGCTCAAAAACTGCGGGAGTGGTTGACGAGAAATGCACAGGCGTTACAGTAAGCATGGACAAGTACTGGGCGTTGTTCACATTTCAACAAGATCAACAGTAGGGGTCCTTGCAAAAATGTCAACTGCCTGCAACCATGCGCATTAATTTCAAATCAAGCGTGTCTCGTTCGCTTCGCCCCTCATGCACTATCGGCAAACTGCCAATTTATTGGATTGAAATTCCCCCTTCAAAATCTGCATCTCTGTGCTAAAATTTCTTATTTTCCACCGAAACAAGAAACCCAACTGAGTCATACAACGGTAATCTAGAAAGGAATAAGGTCTTGCAGTAGTTAGTTTTTCAGTGCACTGGAAAGCAAAAAGATAAGCAAAACACTAATCCGATCTCCTCTTTTTAAATAATCTTGAACCCAAACAACGAGGGCCTTAACGAAAGCCCTGGCTCGATCACCTCCAAATTTTGAGGAAAATCGGCTCGATCAGCATTCTGCGACACTCACAAAAAAAAATTTTTCAAGCAGCAGCCGATACAACTGGTAAAATATTTCAAGGCAGCTGTGGACGGTGAACGTGAGAAAACGAACTGAAAACTTGTAGTGCTGGGATCCACACAGCAAACGATGACAGCAGGCTGCACGAAACAAATAGCAATACAAGTTCCAAAAAACATGATTGTCATAACTTTCTTTTCGAGTGTTATTGAGAACTCACTAAAACAACATGTTGTGATAACATATTTTGAGCTTTTCATGCGGTCTGTTATGTTACTTATACAGTGCTAGGCGTGTGTTTCGGCATTACTGCCTCGTCAGTTGCACGGTGCCTTTCGGTTCAGTAAGTTCCGCGGGGAGATATCCCCTGCATAGAAAACTCAAAAAACAGTTTGCAGAATCGTTACCCAATTAGTAATTGCAGATTGGTAAATAAATTTTGATTTTCGTGCACCTAAAAATTGAGTTCAGAGCACACGAGTAGAATGTTGGTCATCTGCTCTGTGATTGATTGACCAAGGAATCGCTCAAGCTAGCGGTACATGAATTTGTGGACGACAATGGCTTAGCGATTTGTTCGAAAAACATACTTGACTTGTCTAAAGTGAGCAACACTATTGCTTCGACAGTAGTGCAATTGCGGATTATTTTTTGTATAACTTCTAGACTACAAACTGACTCTTGGCAAGACTTTTAATCTGAGTACCAAAAAGCGTTTCCAGTTTTTTACTACAATCACTTGTCGACTATTATGAGTCTGCATGGTTTTTTGATTCGTTTTATTGATTCTCTATCGGACAGGACGATATTGAGAAAAATCTGAAGTTCATAGATAAAAATTAGTCAATAATGACATTGCACACTAAGTGGCTGTACCAAAATGATCAGTAAAATTTGAGCTCGCCAGTCATTGATGATGGGGACTGTACCATGTTAGGGGCAATTTAGATGGTAATAAGGCCTTGAGCATTGTATATCGAAATTTATATTGTGTTCCATCGAAAGGAAGACAGTGAGGCGGTCACGGTAGAAAAAATTTTATCTAAAGCATGGTATTTGAAGATCGCAACAAGTTATTACTGATTATCTTATAAAGAAACGAATGACTTCTGGTGATAAGGACAACCAAGAAATGCGACGTGTCTGAAATTCACAGCTTAGAAGGCATGTAAGGCGATACCCACAAGATCGGCCGTCATTCGACCCACTGTCACGGGGTAACCGAACACTTCCACCCACTGTAGTTAACAAAGTAGACAGGACTGGTGTGTGAGGATATTGGCACTGAATTGTTACATCGGTATCGGCAAGTCACTGTAGAGGGCGAATATGCATTCTTTCGTCTCTGCAATGGTTGTTGAAGCCTTGTGAAAGGAATTTATCTACGGACCACGAATACATGCCACTTTTCTAAAGGGTTCTAATGTATTTCTTAACTATTTAAATCTTTCTCTAATTTAAAGGAAACTACGAACTTTCAAAATTTCAAATGTAATTGATGGGGGCCCGAACGTTCGTGTCACACTCGGTGATATCATTGTACTTAGCTGGAGGGAGACGCACTTGCGCAAATGTTTCACTGCTTCAAATGGGCGTCACAGCAAAGAAATCACAAAGAAACTTTTTTTTAAGACCAGGATTCCTTATGCTTTTACTGCTTTTGGTAGTGTTATGATGTTTCAAATATTCTAAGAGAAGTGAGTGGTTAGCAAAAAATTCGACCTCAACCAGAAGTTGAATTCGCGCTTCATCTATACCGGGGACGCGTGATACCACTACACCACAGAGGTCACCGCTTACTCATCACTCATTTTTCAGTATCTCTCTATCATAGCTATCAGCCGAAATTTTCTATCAGGTCGAATTTTTGATAACCACTTAGATTACTCAGGAATACCTTTCGCTTCGAGTGTTTTCTTAAAACCACGCTCAAATTTCTACCTATCTCGTGATTACTAATTGAGCTAACATGTCATGCGGTCTGTTAGATGGGCTGACTCATAGATCTTGATACACGTGATTCGACCTTGACGGTCTCATCAGTCGGGCGGAACCCTTCGTCTATATCCAATACTCTCGGGGCGCTCAGTCCCTTATACTAAAAGTAGGCGACAACAACATTTTACACTGTCTGACAAATGAAGTTATCACCGAACAGACAGTGTTGTTTACTCGATTGCTCTTGACTGGTATTGTCAGTATATTATTCCTTTCGTTTCGAGTGTTTTCTTAAGACCACGCTCAAATCTCAACATATCTCGTGACTATTATTTGAGCCAACATATCATGTGGTCTGTTACATTTAACAGACCAGATGACATGTTGGCTCAAAAAATAATTACGAGATTTCTTAGAAATATTTGAAACATAATAATACTGCGAAAAGCAGTAAAAGCAAAAGAAATCTCAGAGTTATATAAGTACAGTGGCCGCCACTTTAACTGGGTCTATAGAGCGATGTTGTTTACCCGATTAAACCTGTTAATGGTTGGTGGCTGATAGCTATGATAGAAAGATAATGAAGAATGAGTGTGAGTGGTAGATAAGTGGTAGGACACTTGCCCGGTATAGATAAAACGCGGGTTCAACTCCTGACTAAAGTCGAATTTTTGCTTGCAACTCAATTCTCTTATGACTGTTTCTAAGTTTCACAAGGTGTAACCTTACTCTAGCTGAACAGAGAGAAAACACTCTTTTATATAGATTTTTCAAATTTTATTGACTTTTATTTGAACTTTTAATAGAAATCGTGCGTGATGAGAGCTCTGTCCGTGAATATGCAAACTATCATCCTTTTCTCTTTAAAAAATTATTTTAGCTTTAGGTTTTGTTGAAAAGAAAGATTTTGTACGCTGTACGTTGAACGGGCTTATGAGTGCTGGCGAATGTTACACAAGTCGCCACCTGGATCTAAGTCTCTGCTGAAGACTGTTCACACTCCTTTCGTCTTTCCAACATTGCTTACTTCTTACGAACATCCTTGACACGTTGAATGTCAGAGCTGGAGGTGAGAATTATTGATTAATCAATCAATCACATACAACATCTAGTTTCAAGGCCTAATAAACTTTGACGACGGTAGAGATTTCTTTGTAATATTCTAACCCTATCCGTTTTAAATTCCGTTGCCAATAGAGACTTGCATGAATTGCGTTGAACAAGTTGTATAAATTATCATCAAAAATAAGCCGTTCCATACTGATCACTCGTCCAGCCGTAACCAAACTTCTGCTTCAAATAAGCATCCTATGTCAATTCCACTTCTTCCTTAATTTGCAAGTCGGCTTAAAATTCCGGATGATTTTTTGAAGCAAATTTCGCATAGCTGTTAACAGCGAAATGTTATTTTATAGAAATTCGCACTCTGGGGAGCGTTACCGCGGGAGTTACGACTCTTCATAATGCTGTTTGTCGACTTTGACACTCAAGAAACATGCATAATCACAAACAGAGAAACGCGGTGATTTGTTTTTTTTTTCTAGCACTCCTCTAATTACGCCCTGTTTTATTTCAGTCATTAAACAATCATAAACAGATAGGGCATTAAGCAATAATCTCCAGGAACATATCAATGTATTTGGCTCTATTCGCAGCATCACAGATGTGATTTATTGTACAATGGCCTATACAATCACTAATGCTGGTCTACAAATATGACATGATAGCGTTTTTATCCTCGCAGGCAAACCAGAAAAATTAATCTAAGCCTAATTTTGACTATGCATCGAGATTTTAACTACCAATTTCGATCCAAATACCATAACGAATATGGCGAGGCGTCAAAAGAAGAATAATGCTATACTTTCAGATTACTAGCGATAGCAGTGAGAAAATTACGAAAAGAGATTATCGTTAAGCAAATCTTCAACAACCGTAAGGTAATCATTATCAAATGTTTGTACTTGACTCTAGATTTCATGTTTTTTTTTTTTTTTGTAAAGCGCAACCAAACTAAAACATGTTTATTTCAAGGAAAATAGGCAAAACAAAGAGGAATAAGTGAGATAATTGTTTCTGAGCGTGGCAAAAGCGTTTCGGAGCTCTGACTGGGCTTATGTACGAAAGACCAAGAATTGTATTTAGTGCACCGCACAGCATTTCGTTTACCAATGTGATTCATGAACAAAGCCCACACAAAAAATATCAAATGCGTAGGATCCTTATTTTTCGTAGGTTTCTCAGAAGATAGAAACGGCATGAGCTTCGAGTTTAATATAGTGCTACAACATAGGAATGTTGTAAGCTGCATGTTTGATCGGGCGCACAGCCAGCACCATTGTCGACTAGAACCTCTACTCTTACATAAAACTAACGCCGATCGGCACAATTGTTCCGAGAAAATTTTCCGGTGCTTTTCCGTTATTCGCTCCCTGTTTCGACCCATAGGAAAGCTCAATCCTTAGGCTCATCAAAGTTTTAGTAATCGCTAAGAAAATGAATTCCGTTTTCGAATGGCATTATTTCCTCGCTATAACAGCAAAAATAAAATCTTGTTTCCCATTCAAACACTTCTCGCTTAACAAAGGTATTTCTTCAGACTTTCAATCACTAGGCGATAGACAAATCTGAATAATTCCTGCGATGTATTTGGTTTTAAGAGCGGATCTTAGTGAGCTGTAACAGCCAAAAAAAGAATGCGTTCACAATTTTTCCCTTATCTGCACCTTTTCTCAATTCCTTGAGAAAAACGCTCCTTTTTTCCCATTTTTTTGAGCTACAACAAGTGTCTGATAGCTCAAATCTCGAAAATTTCAATGGCGTATTTTACTTTCGATATGGTTTTATTGTTGTGCTGTAACAGCAAAAATGATGTTATGTTCCTCATTCAGTAATTTCTCAATGGACATATCTTCCCTTTTGACTTTTAACTATCACTCGATAGCTTAGATATCGTCGATTCCAACACTGTGCTTGGCTTTGAGGAAGGACTTTTTGGTGTGTTGTAGCAGCCAGCAAAATGTTAAGTTTCGCGTAGTGCAGAATTGACACCAAACCACTTGTTTGCAAGACCGCTATGTCACCGTGGTTTATTTTCGGTGCTAAATTTTAGAAATCCAATCTTCTTTTGATTAAAGTGATCTGCAAAACTTTTGCGTCAGGCTGAACTCGCACCCATATCTCACTCTATCCGGTTCAGTGTCGATACTGACTAAACGGGTCAGGCCGGCATTGACGGTTGGCAGCTGTCAGACAGATGCGCTGTAGCGTAGAGTGGTGTGCAAAATGGGCGTCAGTAGTGTAGCGGGTTAGAGCACGCGCTCCCAGATAGAGCGAGGTGTGGGTTCGAGTCCCGGCTAACGCAAAAGTTTTCCACATCACTCTACATCACTGGGTATTTTATAACATCAAACCATCGCTACAAGAGGTTAAACAAAAAGAATTCCAATTCTTTCGATTGTTACAGCGCGCCAAGATGTCTCTTATAAAAACCAAATATATCGTTGCAATCAGCGATATTTAATCTATCGGTTAGTCATCAAAAGTCTATAGAAGTAGCTATGCTCAGTGAGAGAAGTTTCAATGAAAAACATAATATTATTTTCGTTGATATAGAGAAATAATGAAGTGATTTTGATAACGAAATACATTACGTAGCTTCTTTTGGTTCAATCTATTTATTGACTATTCAGGCCTTAAAAACGTCGAGAAAATATGCCTTTTCTCAGGAGGTTGAAAAGCGTGCGGATAACCGGAATTTTTCCCATTTTTGCCCTCAGAAACCAAAAAAAAAAGATTGGTTTTCGATTTATAGCATACAGGTGTGACTTATTGGAAATCTGTCCATGTTGGTGACATTGGGCATTAATGCTTCAACGGATCAGGGTGATGATAACGAGGGGAAAGAAATCTTTGAATTTTCTTAAATAACAGCATTTTCAAGTGTTTTTGGAAACTTCCATTCATGTGAAATAAAATGATGATCAATCAAATGAACATGTTGGAGTAGACATATGCTCCCGAAAATACTAATAAAACCGGAATGAATCCACTGGTGCTTCTTATTCAAAATAATAAAGTAGACAACTGTATTCCCTTAGTTGATCGGAAAATCAATGCCAATCACTCCTGGTGATGATTGTTGAATTGGTCCTAATAATATAATCACAAGTCCAACATTTCAATATTTTTTTCTCTCCCAAATCAAAGGATTTCCTCCAATGACTTGCAACGACAGCGATCTGAGGATTAACAAATGAGTATCAATCTTCTAAGATTACTCGATATCTATGTCTCGAAATCAAACATTATGTATAAACGGGTTGTATTTGATATGGAGTGCTACTGGAGTCGTTTTTTTTCTGTTATTTCATCCTACTCCTTCTTCTTTGTTGAGACAGGGAATATCTCGTTATTGACGATAAGTAAGCCTGTAAAAAAATACTAAACAAATTGAATAATAGCAGGTTTGTTATGCGCTCCTTATTGAGTTCTTTTGCAGATCGAACGTCAAGCAGCGTCTGTGGTTTTCCGTGACTTGCCAATTGTTAGCAAAAGTTGTTCAGCAGTGATACGACTAGAACAAATCTCATACTAATGAATATGATGTTTCTAACACTTTTCCATGAGAATTTTTTTCCTTTTTGAAACTCGACATCATTCATGGTTAATCATTACTGAAATTCACTGTTCTAGTCCTTCGATAATGGCTTCAAACGATTCAATATAATCATTGTATTTTAATTGTTGGCTTTTTGAACAATGATTCAGTTTCAGATGAAAACGAAGCGAAAATGAAGAATTTTGGTGAATTTATCCGAGGGAATTGTTTAATTGATTGAATCCAACACTATTTATAACTAACCTGTTCATGTCATATCATACAATATCAATCACCTACCAGTCAATCAATCAAATCGGCTTTCAAGATGGTCCTGGTAGCAAGTTTTATGATTGTTTAGATATTATGACATAAGAAGAGAATACATTCATGTCTATACACAGTTCTTTTATGAAATTACTGGGCGTATGATTGAACCCGCGACACATGGGTTTATAAAAATAATTTAATTAAATATGCTTGGAAGAGTCAATGCTCATGCTTCTCTTTTTTTCGCTTAAAGTTTACAGTCTTATAGAACTGAACTTTAACAGAATAGTCGAAAATTCTTTTTCGTTTAGAGGTAATAACTGAGTTCTGCTTTAGAGATTGGAAGGGTTTGGATTTAATCGTCTCTCAATGAATGATCGGTCCATTCCCATCCTTGACACTTGCGAATATCTCATTCCAGCTTGAGAGAGATACGTTTTCTTCCGAGCGTTATTTGTTTGCAGATGTGCCTGAACGAACAACAAATGTGCTTTCAAAAAATCAATGCGACTCTATGACATATAACTTATTGACAAGTTGAGGCTTCAAACATTAATTCTTAGTCATAAAGTGGTGAATAGTAATTCATTAGTTCTGCTTTGTTTTCACGTTTCACACGAAAACACATATATTCATATACACACAGCGATGCATATATACATAACCGCTCACACAACTGAATAAACGACGCATATACATAGATTGTCAGACAAACACCAGAAAGTACGTTCATATTCTATGAAATCCTGCGCTTCATTAGTTAACCCCTTCAGGACCACCAGTTGTCATCGCTACGCGTAGTGCAAATCGCAGCCTGTGCGCGATTTTTGCTATTTGGTCAAGGTTTCTGCCATTTTGGAAATAAATCTGGGGTTTCTTGTAATATTTCAACACTTCATCATAATTTCTACACATTGGTAAATTGGCACCGCGCTGGTCGCATACTTGTCTAAGAGGATAAGCAACACTGACTTGACACAGCGGGAGGCTACCGCGAGTCATTATAAAGACCAGATATGCATTCAGTCACTTCAAACGAAGTTCAAAACTAAAGACGAAGCACTGCGCATCCCACAGGGATCAATCAGTTTTGAGAGATGTATCCTTCATCCTTTTTATCAAATTTCACATTTTGTGTTCATGCGCCTGTTTTTCCATCTGACGACGCTTTCATCTCAAATACAAGACCATATCGCTCCATTGCTGAGACCCAGGCGTATTCTCAAAGTCACTTTACCACGTCAAGAACATTGTAGCGGATGTTATAGAAAATTGGTATTGCGTGTGAATACTGCCTATGCTCGAATCAAAACTAAACGAGTAAGTTCGAGGTGCAGTTGATGCAAGCAGTATCTTTGTTTACTTTGCTTCAACACTGCCATCGAAGATCTATTCTTAGACGCTTTAGCGTTCGAAAAATGGTGTATGATTTAGGTCAACAAATTATGTTGCGTAATATTGTTGACAAAATAAAATGAAAAGTGATTATTATAAGATATGATGTTTAATGCTTGAGAACGCACAATTTGATGAATGTAACAAGGAAAAATCTATGCAACGCGAGTGAATTGTTGACCGGCACTATTCGGGATAAATTGCTATTGATAGATGCTAATTGCACAAGTTGTTAATTGCTATATAAATGGGTTAAACAAAAGATGAACAGCATCAGTGCAAGGTTTGGGAAATATTGGTCGATATTCCGTGATTTTCTCTCCTCTAACAAACACGAGGTTTTTATTACAAGTTTATTTTGTACCAAGTAGTACAATAGAAATGTATCCGTGGCTGACGTTTCGGCAGCCTGCCTTCGTCAGAGCCTGAAAGAGTTTAACTGACCTACATCAACTTAGTCAAACACTTTCTCAACTAAAGCAGAAAGGAAAGAAAAGAGAAAAAGAAAGAAGAGGAAAAAGGGCAAAAAACATCTTAACATTTAGAGCCGTGAAATAATCAGCTAGATTGGACTCACAGTTTTTTGTTTTGGTATACATTGTATATGTAAACCAGCCGCACTGAGATCCGAACCTGAGTAAGGCACACACCTCGTTTATGTAGGACACAGTGCGGCTGCTCTACATATATAGCGGATATCAGAGCAACAGAACGGTGAGTCAAATTTAGCTGACTATCTCAAGATTTAGAAATGCTCCAATGTTGTTCCCTCTTTTTCCTCTTTTTTCCATTTCTCTTTTCTTTCTTTTCTGCTTTGGTTAGGGAAGTGTTTAACGATGTAGGTCAGTAAGCCTCTTACAGACTCTGACGAAGGCAAGACTACTGAAACGTTAGCCACGGATACGATCTCTATTGCACTATTTTGTACAAAATAAACTTGTAATAAAAACCTCGTGCTTGCTGAAGAAAAGAAAATCACGGAATATTTCAATCAATGCCGAGATTGATCAATAGTCGGTCTTGGCAAATTTGGGTTAGGAATATGCAAACTCTTCAAACGAGCACTCTACAAATTGATGATTGTAGGCTCAATCAAGAAATTTAAACTGCGTATCAGAAGTCACACCACATAAGCTTCTTGAAAAAGTCACAGATGAAGATAATGTGTTTTTGATTTGCACTTTTACATATCATAGGAAATAAGAGGTAAGAAATATAGATGAGCTGTATGAGCTTTTGAATCACTGCCAAAATTACTGTAAAGTCAAACATAAACGATAACGAAGCTCACAAAGCTTTCAAAGGCATAACCTAATCTCTGTTCGTCCTTATTACAGAACATGAAAAAAACCTGCACCTGGTTATTAATTTAGAAATTGAATTCATAATTAGAATTGTCATTTGTCAAGCTATCAAGGGGCTATTGAAACTCCAGTGAAAGAACTATCTGTGCGAAAAAGCCAAGCAAATACGAGTGTATAATACACTCTAAACGCTGAAGAAAAAAATGTAACTTTCTCATCGTTGCTACAGCTTATAGAGGTGTTATAAAAAGTCAAGCACACCAGCAAAACCGCAATTCTTTCAGGTATCGAATGAGTAGTGAAAGTCTTGTTAAAGATCTGTGCTCGACGATAAAACTACGGAGATATGCGTGTACTATGAGTGGTACACTACATCTGAAAGGGCTAATAATTTGATTTTTTTGAGCGGTTCAAAAAAACGAGCGAAGTCTGCAGATGAGCGGCATAGCATGAGGTCATTTTGATGACTCTATTCAAATTATTAAGGTAAAAATCAATATTATTCGAGATTACAGGGTAGGTTCTAATCAATAACTATTATACATAAACAATGTATGTTAATTATACCTTTATTTCGAGTGCTTTGTTTGGACCACGCTCAAATTTCAATATATCCTTTCATTATTATTTGAGCCAACTTGTCATGTGGTCTGGTAAGGGCTCTTGTACAGCCCGATACACGTGTTTCGTCCTTACAGACTCGTCAGCCGGGCAGAACCCGTCGTCTTGTCGATCTTTTTATACTCAGTTCTCGAAAGCAATCTTCTTATCAGAAACAACAAAGCAGCAGCATCAAAAGCACTAACAAGGGAGCAATAGCAGAGATTATAAGAGTAACAAAAAACAGCTGCATCAACAAAAGCAACAACAACTCTTCAACTCGGAGCTCGTGTGAAAAAAAAACCAAGGCCTATCACTCAAAATACGACCGCATTCCCAACTATTTTAATCACTCTCTTCTCATAATATGAAGTCCTATGTAATTAAAGCTATTACATATGAATGAAATGTATGAACTTACTCGTAAATACATTGCTGTCATGTGTCGAAATTGTTCGTTACACAAGAGAAACACAAAAAATGGTATAGTTGCATTTACTATTGAGAGGATATTGATAGCGTTATTCAGAATGCACATCATATAGTGATGCTCCGATGAAGATGCGCCCTAAAAAATCATGGCATTTTTCCAAGTTATTATTACTTTAACACGATCAATAATAGAAATGGTAATGCAGTAATACAGCAGTACACTGATTACGAGACTACCGCCATTAGTGACAGTTCCACTTATTCAGGTGACAGTGCTTCCTTTGCTAGCTGAAAGTATTTATTCTGTTAAAATAAACTTTATAATTTTCTCATTTTTGCTCAATAGAAAACAATGAATTTTTGATCAATGCAAAGGATAAGAGACAGCCGGTCTTGGAAATATCTGTAATATGTAATACCTGGACCTTTCCAGCTCTTAGAAAGACGCTCTGACAAAAAAAAAAATTAGGTTGTTAAGAATATATATATATATATATATATATATATATATATATATATATATGTCGAATGATATGCAGGACTTTGAATCTGTAAGGGAATCAAACCCGCATTTCACCCTCTTCAGGGCTGCGTGCTAGCCAGTTTACTACCAAGGCTAATGTTCTGCTATCAATCTTTCTGCAAGCGGACAACATATTGTCATAGTTCGACATGCACTGCACATTTTCCGTCACTGCATAAAACACCGAATTATTCCGAATATCAGCTCAGTAAACGAACACGGCTACGCAGTGTACACGGCCTACCAGAGGGCAGCCATAAGTGCTAGATATCGAAATTCAATCACTCCATTCCTGCCTACTAAGCAATAAAAACGAAATTTTTGCCCAGTTGAAGAAGCGCATGATATAGAAATAACATCGTGCTTAGGATTTGAAAAGTGCTTTTGGAGGAGATTAGTGGGATTTATTAAAGATGAAGCCGCCAAAACGTCGAAGCGTCCGTGTTCTGCCCTACAAGAATTACTAGTAATGGTTGGTTAAAGAAAATTTTGATAAATAGTCTTCCTTGATAATTATTACACCGTCCTGAATGGAGTACTGCTTTGCAACGTGTCATCATATGGTGCATTGGTATTCCATGTTGATGAAAAACTTCTACATCTTTGCTTGACACGCAGATGGATTTAGGATACTGGTTCCCTCGTATTAGGTGCTAAACTTAACTGATTTTACGCTATTTATACATGTCGAAGAGTACTTATAGATAGACGTGGGAATGACTGTGTGAATGTGGATTGTATCCTAAACGATAATCTCGCCGCGGATATAATGCTTAATCAAGAAGACCACAGTAATTTATGAATGAACGAGTCCCACGATAGAATCAACAATTATGCTCAAAAATCCGATCAAAAATGATGTTCTTCTGAATTCTAAACTGAATAATATTGCTTTTTACAGTTTTTGTCGCCTGTGTCTAAACATCAACTTATTACAAAGGTGAGCATCGTTAGCTTCAAAAAGAACTTCAGACTACCTTAAAACTGGAATACATGTTTTAGAACATAGAATAAGATAGGCGCCTGCACAAGTTTTTCGCAATGTACCGAATATTTCATTATATCTCACAGTCCTTAAAAACAGCCCTCTATGCCCGAATATATAACGGTTATCATGAGTCAATGTTAATATTACTCTCAGGTCCAACTCCACAGAGCTTTCTTTGCATGAAATTACTCTACTAAACCTCATTTCTTGCTTCTACTATGGTGGCGAGAAGACATAGACAGTTATCGAGGAAATCGATGAAAAATCCTGTCAATCTTACTAAAATAATCACGAAGCGTTTCTTTCGTTTCGAGTGTTTCTTGAGACCGCGCTCAAATTTCAGTATGCTTGATAGTTATTTGAGCCATACATGTGGTCTGTTATGGGCACTTATAGAGTGCAACAGACGTGTTTCCGCCTTGCAGGCTCGTCAGTTGCACGGTGCCTTTTCGTCTAGTCAGTCCTCAGGGATCAACCCCTTGGATAGAGGAGTCGACGACGAACGTTTCACACGTGCCGGTAAGTGATAAAATCACCGAACTGTTAGTGTTGTACAGTAGCTTAATAACTATTACGCATACTGAAATTCCAGCGCAGTCTTAAAAAACACTCAAAGCGGAAGGTATGATGTTCCACGATCAACAGCGAAGAGCAGTAGAGTGTGCAACACTGCCCACTCGATGATTTTATCACTTATCGACGTGTGTAAAACGTTCGTCGTCGACTCCTCTATGTAAGGGCAGATCCTCGAAGAACTGACTGAACAAAGAGCTGCAAGGCCGTAACTCATGAACTGCACATCATAAGTGCCCATAAGAGACCAAATGCATGGCTAAGCTATGGCTACACTGAATAACTAACAACCACGAAGCGCTCAAGCAAACAGAGGTTGTGAAAGTCACCATGGAAAGCATGTCAAGGAAAGCTCGTGATACTAGAAGCTGTTCAGAAATTAAAGAGAAAATAGACTGTATACACAGTGTAACTGCCTACAGGAGCTACTGTTCATGTAATTTAATTTTAACATGACCCCAAGTCACATTCGCTGCGTGGGTTAAGTTCGCGAATGAAGAGAAAACTGACTGCATACACATTGTAACTGTTTGCAAAAGGTGTCTATTGTCTATGTATTTTGATTTATCAAAACATGACCCATCACCAAATCTGCTTTGCGGATTCCATCATTTTATGCACTCGGCTCGTTTCCCTTTACTCATCGTTCACAAAGTCTTTGATTTTTTTGCTCCTAGGTTCGGTTGCTGCTTGATCTCTTCTTCCTTGAATATGTCATGAAGCTTGCTGAGCTGATTTCGATTACAAATGTGTTAGATGGCGCGCTCAGGTGCTCCATGATGACTGTAAGAAAGTTTTAGAGGAGGTGGTAAGCCATCACCTTGCTTCCTGACGATCTGCACCATCAATCACTCCGCTAGCTCCCTTTAATTACATCCATTTTAGCACTTTACTATCCGTCTTCACAGAGTTTTTTGCTGTGCGGATCCCTGTACTTCCAGTATTCAATTTGTTGTTTCATCTTCTTTTTAAACGTCTTAGAATATTGATTGAGCTAGTCTCCTTGCAATCTCAAAAACATCCTAGCTGTGGTGTGCGCAATAACAACAGTAATAAAAAATATTGACTGATTACCTTCAATGCCACGGCTGCATGTGTTAGCGTAGCCGGACCTTCAAGTAACAGATGAGAGACAGTGGTAGCCACAGTCATTCGTATCACACATTTACGCCGCTGAGAAAATGCTTCGCCAAGCTCCTTAAGACAGTTAAAAATTTGATATCTAGTGGGATGAGTGACACAAGAGTGTAAAAACTTTGATTTTTCGCTAGTGTTTTTTCTGTGTTCTTCGACTCTGTAGATATCGGAAGGGCTTAAGGTTGTAATAGCACTTTCCCTATGTAAATCGTCCTATAGAGAGGTGTGTATTTGCTTGAGAACGCTATGTGATGGGAATTGTTAACAGTTTGGTTACGATATACTTGTGACGCAAGATGGTAGAAAAATATGTTCACAGCTCTAAAGAATCAATTATCAAAGTAAACACTTGCTTTAGATATCACTTATCCACTGGGTGTTTGGAAATTTTAATTCACTGAAGAGTCAATTGCACTGCCATGCATTTCCCTAGATGGTCACTTAACAAAAAACACTCCAAACGCATTGGAATTAGAAGTGCACTGAAGATTAAAAAAAAAGTAAACATCTATTGGTCGATCAGATATCTTGGTCCATATTTACAGAGATTGTGGAAGAATAAAAGGTATCCGTCTTTGCTTTCCAGTCTAATTATTTCATTCGCACTCGAAATCAAGCACTATATGATCGCAAGGCATTTTCGGTCTTTTTGAGACGAAAATACTTCTTAAATCCAGGTAGGAAGGCAAAGTTATGCGAATGAAGAGTGGTTTACTAACGTTGTTGTTCAATGAGTAGTTCAAGAATGAACCTTGAAAGTGAATTGTTTCACGATGAGAATCGAACAAACGAGCATGGCAATCGTCGGAATGATGATGGCGAACGTAGTTTGAATCCAGTAGTACACTTTCTGGATTACATCATAGGCGCTATTATTACGTATCATAAACATGTACATGTTCTGAATATACCAGCATGTCGAGTTGGCCTAAAATTTTTGACCACTTTATTCACGTTATGTCGTTTTCGTTCTCCTACTCCTTACTGATGTTCAAACGCTCATTCATCTCAAAGCAGGGACTTTCACTGCTTAACAAGGAATTTTGTCATGTCTCATAAAGGGAAAAATAGTAAAAAGTGGAAAACTGAATAAAAGAATATGATTTCTTCAATGCTTTTCTTCGTTGGTTGATTTCATGTAGACTTCAGAATGGATATGGTAAATGAAATACCTGCACTAATGTATGTTCTTTGATAGCTAATGGATGCATAGTGATTTCAGTTGTGAATACTAACGTCAAGTGTAGAAGAGTTGACAGCGACAAGGTTATTAATAAAAAGAGCCACGTTGTCCTAAAAGTTTCAGAGAGATTTTGTCCCAGGTTTAGAAATTATTGAAACGCATGGAATTACCTTTTAGTGCAATATTGACGAAATAAAAATGGCATTAAGACACACATCACAGTTTCAACAGTTACCATAAGTGTAAGCCTCAAAAAGCGCATGTTCGAGAAAAAACAATTAGTATTAAAGTAATTATGTAAATCAACCTCTCTGGTGATTATTGGTGCAAAACAAATTCTTTGAAATTTCGAATTCTCATAAGGTCCAGCATCTTTGCAATTACGACTAGTTATTACGCAAATGACACCCTCGAGAGACATATACTGCAGCAATTAACAGGCGGCAGTATTTTCGCGAAAGCACATTCCTCTAGTTCCCTCCAAAACTTCGGAATGCACTTGAACACATAAATGATAGTAAACAAACCACTTGTCGCATTTCACACAAGGTAAATTAGTTCGATGAAGAATTAGCAACTTATCGGCAACGTGAGGAACTTATATTTGCCCTAATACAAAAGAAAAAAAAATTGTCATAGCGTTAACGCTAGAGTATGGATATTGGACGGATAAGAAAATAGACAAAACAAACACATTGTATGAAAATTTAAAGCTTATATTGCCAGGTCTTCTCATATGTTCTGACACTAGAGCAATAAACACCATTCATTATCCATAGGCAATTGAAATTGCTAAACATCTTGTGGGGCCGAGTCGGGCCGATACACTGAGACTTGCTGTCACCCGGAGAGAGGATCAATGTCAAGCGCTATTGCGAGCACCTGGACATTTGCAATCTAGTCCTGTCACGTCGGCGTCATCGCATTCTCATGCTGCTTCAAGACAACGCAACGCTGCATCTCGCCAAATTGACAAAGAGAAAGTTGATCGAACGAGACTGGGAGTCGAGGGATACTTTAGATAGTGTTTTTAAGTAATTCTATTTACTCCAGGTTAATAAATTTAGTGTGTATTGCTCTGGCACCAAAACTGATGAGAAGACCTAATATCGAAATTATTTCCTGGCAACAACAACTTTTGCCTTGGTTTTAAAAAATTAATTTCGACAGTTTTTGTGTATGAAATTTTATACGGTAACAGTGAATAATGTAATAATACTATAGCAAACCATGTCGACATCGTTCCACTAATATTTGATATAGTCATAATGTAGGAACGTGTATGCCAAAATAGCGGTTCTAACCATGGTTGAGCTGGTTTAGTCCAAGCATGAATTACCTGAAATGTGTCATCGGTTTCTCAACTTATATTGCACTTCTGTGAACCACTCAGTCACTGTGACCATTATAATGCACTTGTAAGGGAGAAAGAGTGTAGAGCGTTGAGCATAATCAATCCCATGAGCTGCACATTTTACGCCATTCTTGACATCGCAGCGGTGATTCGACTCAAATCTGAGCTATACAATGAATTTTTACTGCCTACTACTGATTCGAAATCAGTGTTTTCATTTCCCTAGACATATCTACTGCCACTCAACACGTTGTGGACTAAATGCATGAAATTCTATATATCGATGGCCGCACCGCATGCCAGGCAATAGCATTTGCGCGCGCTCCAATAGAATGAGAGAGTTGATTGGTTAACTAGACTTTTAAGGTGATATCATCACCACTGAGTAATGGAACAGCATTGGAAAGGCTTTCGTAAAGGAAGGAAAATTTTATGAGGAAAATTTCAGTGAGAAAACGCCGCAGTGTCTAAAAATTTCCTACGTTTCATCGGAAAATCACATCCTTCCGAAAAGGAATAAATTTCCAGCTGTGTAATTTTTTTCGTTATTTTTCGATGAATGTTTAGTCGTCGGATAATTTGATAGATACATATTCTAGTACTAAGCTTGGTAACGGGAATGATCATTATATTAGGCCCTGCTAACGGAAAGAAGATTACGCTTTATATTTGAAGTAGATTGTTCTTGTTTGTTTGAGCTTCACTGCGGATTCGTTGTAACTTGCATGGTAGCATTTCTATTTTGGAGTCAACCACCATTAAAGAACAAAGTATTACTGTAGTGATTCTTATGAACGTAGTTACGTAAAAAGAGCGTTCAGTCGCTCTAAAAATCTATGCTTTTGAATACGAAACCCACATCCAACGCATGATTTCCAGAGAAAACTTATTGAGAGCTTTTCACTATGCAATGGAGAAGGAACAGGAAGAGAGAAAGAGATCATGAACTAAAAGATTTGTTCCCTCTCAAAAAGACCTTGTTTTAGCGTAAGGATTCGCGGTCTAATATTTATTGACGGTGGATTTCCCTTCATTGGCGACAAAAAAACTAAAACATCATTGGAAAACTATCACACTACCACTTGAGCACGCTCACCAACCGGAGACCGCGCTGTGTGCTAGACGAAATATCATAGTGGACCGCGAGTTAAGCTTTTGGCTTCCGAGGACCCAAGTCCACTATGATACACAGCATTACAGCGCCCACTCGTCTAGAATGTAAGCTGCAGATTGCTCTTGGTAGTGTCGTCGGCTTCCACATCGTTGAGCACGTAGCGATTGGGCGGTGAGCAGCCCGCAGTGATCAGTGCTTTGTGCTGCCGCCCATCAGAAAGAAGGTTGATGGTTCCATCCCCTATCACGACGCTTCGCTGTACTTTTCTTGATGTTAATATCGAAGGTTCTTCTATAACGTAATTATCGCAGCAGAAAACGCTCAGTTGTCTAATATTCCACTACTTTTTGATTTAAAACGTAATTCCATAGGAATCAACACATATCCAACATTTTTACGCTCTGATTGACAATGCGGTAGTTTCCAATGAGATTTAGTTCCGAATAAGAATCCAGGTCTATGTTATCTATTTGTTTGCCTTCAGTTCAATGTGCCCTTCTAAATGGTTCCTTGTACTTCTTGGAAGAATGGTGCTAAATAAATTATATCCCTTTGCAGACGGAGCCACTTTCGGCTGTCGGGCGGCTCAGACGGCTACGAAGAGATTTTGCCGGCGACTCTTCCGAAGTTAATGTGGTAGTTTTTTAATAAAATTTGTACTTTTTTCGTCAACAAGTGAGATTCACGTGTCAATAAATGGTCAGACATGATAGATCAGATCTCAATAGGTTATTTTTATTAAAAAGGACATAATTACTTTATTCATAGTCCACACTTTCAAAGAAAAAAATTGAATATTCATGAAAAGGCCATATTTAGAAGCTTTATCGAACATTTCTGCAATATTTATTTATACTTGCCTGCTATCTATTTCTTTCATCTTTACGTAAAATTTCTTGCATGAAGTGCATAAAATCATCATGCTGGTTGAAACTGGAAAACAATGAGTAGTTAGTAAAAAATAGTGCTGCTTGTTGCTTGCGATCCCACTTGGCCAATGATTCTTGATATTTTTGATCATTAATGCGGTTCAGATTCCCATTTCTCAAATCACTGCATAATTTTGTTCGAATTTTCTATTCATAGTTATGGCATACGAAGAAGAGATGGAGGTATAACGGTCCTTTCCCGTACTCTCCATCCTGTTTGAGCCCTTTGGTAGAAACGTATAATACGTTTTAGCAGTCATTTAATAGCTAAAATAAAGTGAATTTGAACGATGTATTTTATTCCTTAAGTGGGCTGTTTTTTCGTTGTAACAGGAGAGGAGATATTTTGTTTCACATTCAAGCATTCATCTCCGGATAAAGCTTTTTTTCATAAGCAAGTGATATTTATTGGATAGGAAAAATCTTGGCCATTCAAACGGATTACTTGATTTTGATAAAGACTTTTCAGAGTGTTGCAACGGTCAAAAGAAGATTATATTTACCAAATTTAGTAATTTTCATTGTCCGCATCCTGCTTTGACCTTTTAGGAAAAACGCGTTCCTTGATTTTTGTCAGAGTTATATCAACCATTCGATAGCTTGAATCTCGAAAATTTTGGTGGTATCTTTATTCCCAAAATGGCTCCCTTAATGCGCTCTAGCAGTAATATTAAGGTATCTATCACACTCAAGCATTTCCCACTAAAGTTAGGTTTTCCGCTGGACTTCTAATATGTCTTCGATGGATCAAACCTCGATGGTTCCCACATTAACCTTGTTTTTTGAAAAAAAAAACTTTTTATTGTAATGCGTAGCAGTAAACAGAAGACTACGTTTCGCAGTTAGTTGATGTGCTGCTAAAGGTATGGAGCCTTTAGAGGCCAATTTTGCAAAATCCCACCCTTTGGAGTGCTAAATCTAATCTTCTTTCGAATATCACAGCTTATTAAGGAGTCCTCTCTAAAAATAAACTACGTTCTGAAAATGCTGAGCTTTACACTAGCAAATGGTTATTAATTGTTCTAGAAAAAACTTTATCCGACGAGAAATCCTTAAATGTGAAGCAATATTTTAATTCGACTGTTACAGCGCAAAAAACAACATTTGAGAAATAAAATACACCATTCAAGTTTAGTTGATTTCAACTACTGAATAATTATTAGTAATCTAGTGGAATAGGTCTTTTCTAGAATAATTCAAGGTCTAACGATCGCCATTCTTAAAATGCGATTGTATGCGACAGAAATTGTTTTTGAAAATAAGGATTTCCAAAACAGTTGAGCATTATTCTTCTTATAAATGCCTTTACAAAAGTTCCGTCAATAATATTTTAATTTTTTAGCGAAAAATTCTAAAAGAATGGAAATATAACTATGTAATCCAAAAAAATTCGCTTTCAACAATTAGAACAATTGGATTGTGACTGCAAAACGTCATCTTTTATCTCTCATTAGAACTTACTGTGGGATTATTCTCAAACAACAAGCTTAGTATTGAATTCAGAATTTTTCAAGCTGTCTATAGACTACAAAAACATCAAGAAGATTTGAGAAAATGCCCAGCAACTGGGAATATAATCGTTTTGACAAGTGTCTGGTTTTTCTTATGAAAAAGGAAGATTTTTGGCACCATTAGCGTTAATCTTGCCAAAATCATTCATACAGGAGTCTTATCAATGATATTTCATCGTTTTTTTATGACAATGTTCCTCTGAAAGTTTAACTGACTCGAATTTGTACTGGAGCATGCACCACTCTTCATAGCCCGGTCGAACGGCGCGCCCAGACGAGGGTTATATTGACCCTCATCGTCCACAAAGAGAAATATATTAATCGCTTGTGTTACGGTATTACTATTTGAGACATGGTGTGATATGAGGTATCTGCCATTTGAGCATATTGTGTTCAAAACAACAAGGTAACACCAAAACGGCTACAGTGATGCGTCGAGATGGGAGGTCGAATCGGCAACCTTCTTCTCGATGGACGACAACTCGAGGCACACTTCACTGCGGGCCGCTCGCCGCCTAGCCGCCGCGTGCGTGACGATGTGGAAGCTCCGACGTTACTACTAGGAAAAATGTGAAGCTTATATTCTAGACGAATGGATGCTGTAATGTTGTGTGTCGTAGTTGGGGTTGGCTACTCGCAAGTAAAATAGTTGACAGTCTTTAAAATGGTGATTGACTTGGTGAGCCTAACGCTTGTGACCGAACAAGCGATTTTGAATGTTTTGCAAAGTTTCCCTCAATCTTCGCACAATTTATGCAAAATATTACTATTAGAGCGCATGTGGCGCAGTTGTTGGACGTGCTCTGCGTCGCACACGAGGTCAGTGGTTCGATCTCGCGCTCATGGCTCACCAAGCCATCCATCCCTCCGGTGTTGATGAATTGGCACCAGACTTATCTGACTTGCCTGGGAGGATATGCAGCGCAAATACAGCGGGAGGCCACCGCTAATCATTGTGAAATGCTAAATAGCATTTAATCACTCAAGCGAAGTCAAATATTGATGACGAATGCATGGCGTATCCCTTAGAGATTGATCAACGCCGAGAGCTTGATGCTTTAGTTTTATCCTTTTATCACTAGTATTTTGTCAAATTTTTTTTCCTGTTTTTAGCATGTTAAGTAGAAATCTCACTAGAGTTCTTTTTTATGTAGCTTTGTAAGTGTAGATGTCGATGTCATTCTCTAATTATGACGTAAATTGGCATTTGTTGAATAAATGTATTTGCTCACCTCAAGAAGCCGTGACCAAACGAAAATCAAATTGAAAATCGCTTTTGCACGTAAAAAGTGCACAGAACTACTGCCATCAAAATACGATAGACTGTAGATGAGTAAGTTGAGTAGATTACCCATCAAACATAGCAACATCAACGGTGGTACCACATATTTAAGAAGCACTAGATAATTACACATTACTGAATGTTGTCATTTATTGTTCACTTATTTGCTCATATGCTTGCCTAAAATTCCATAGATAAGCGGTTTTTCTGCAAAAAAAAAACGGACAAACATGCGCACTTTTCGCTAAAAAAATTCTTTTTACGAGAAGAAGCACCTAACTAAAGTAAAAAGAAAAACGAAGAACTCAAAAGTAAGGAAAAATAGGTGTAACAACTTCCGAAAAAGTATACACATGCGTCTTTTTCCAGCGCGAATCGCTCTTATCTATGGGTTTTTAGGATACATTTATGGCCACCAATATGCTCTTCGTTCCACTGGAGAAGTGATTGCGTTGATTTCCTTTCTCGTTTTTTTTTCCTCCTATTACCTTTCTTATTGTAAATTAGAACTAATTCTAGAAGGCTCCATGAATGTGGGCTTTGTCATCGTCATGCAAGGCTACAGATGGGCGAGTGACTAGTGATGCTCGGCGCAGTTTCGACGCAGGATTGATTCCTTAGCGTCCCAACACTCTTCGGTTTTCAATAAAGATGCCTTAGTCTGGCTATCCTTGGAATTGCAAGGACGTGTGTTCAACTAGTATTCTACGACGTTCATGAAGAAGGCAAATCCTTCACCAGCGTAAGGATTCGAGTTTTATGCTAGTAGTTGTAATAGCACTGAGAGAAAGAAACTGTGATACGACCAGATAGAGTGATAACGTGATAGAACAATGACTATCAGAACCATGCGTCTAGACCCTCCATTTCTTAAACGAGTAATCTGACTCTGTTGCAAACAACCCTTTTTTAACATTTATCAGGAAACAAAAAGTACATAATGCAAAAATCTTACTCATCTCGACGGAACCGCATGATGATGAATAGAATTTTGGATTGTGCTCGACTCGTTGCACTATAAAGTTCAATTCTTTTGCTCTGATGGAACACTTCAGTTTCTTTTAGACAAAGTGAATAATATTCAACGATGGCTTGACATTTATACTGACGTCTAAGTGCTCATAAGAATCAATTGCTTATAGAATCTATAATAGTATATCGAATATTAATGTCTAGTAAATTAGAAAAAGAAGAAGATGTAAGCAAAGCTGTACGCAAAATACTTATAAATTCATTGATAACGCACGAATAGAACATGAGGTTCATTAATTTGGAAACGTAATTCAAGCAAGAAATTTTTTCCGAAACAAAATGAAATATAAGGTTATCCCATTGACCGCACTAAAGACCATCATTACCATTATCCCCATCATAAACGTCATCAAGCTTATCATTGTCTTTCTTATTTTTATTACTTAATGCACTGTTGACCTTCAGTGGTCGTGAAATAATTAGTCCACATTCACAATGGTCATTCGTAAATATGCGTGGGCGGTACTGAAAAATTTTGACGAGTTACAATTCGAGTGCTATGGTATGACAGCTGAAACTGTTCTGGTCGTGTTTCAAAGAATGCCGCGTCTTCACAATGTAGAGCGATCCGAAAAAATATCGTCGTGCTCAAAAGTATCAAAGCATGTGAACCTTTTTAGAAAATCTTCGAAATTCTCTGTTATCTGACCATAAAATTCTGAGACAAGACCTTGTGTCGTGGACTCGACTCATTACAGAATTTTTCACGGTAACGCAAGCTCACGTCATACATATTCGAGGTCCTCGGTCCTCCTCTCTCTTAACTATGTTTCACCTATGTGATAGATGTCAGCAATCACCCGTCAATGGGATTGATCTATAATACGTAGATGAATTTCATACTCCACGTGACGCCGTGGTTGTGATCACATTTTCTGTCAGTGATACAAGCTCGTACTAAAGCTTAGTTTTAGCTCTTCCACAGTTACAGATGAAGAAGACTACTGTGAAGGCAAAGCTCAGTAGACGAAATTTGGAGTAATAAATGTAGCCGTAGTGTTATATAGAATATAAGTACCGCTTTAAAGGTTTTGATGACTTCTGTAAAACTGAACTATCAAATTTGACTATCTAAAGAGGTGAAGATCTATTAGCAAACAGCGAAAGTTTTATATTGAGCGACTAACAAAAAAAGCCCTAGATTGAGTCAAAGTTATCTAGTAGATGATTAGCACTCTTTGTGGATTTCGTGATTATACCTATATGCTAAATATAGCAAAACTAAGTCTCATTTCATTAGATGGTCAACTCATTTCATAAATGAGTGATACATTCGATTTTAGTAAAAGAGCAATTGAAAGACGATAAAAAGTTATTGTCTTACATTCTAGTTCGCTCGAACATTCTTCAACTCCTATATTGTCATAGCTTGACACCTCCTTTATGAAACCCAAGAATCTGGAAAATTATGAAGCTTTTCGTTAGAATTCAAGTTGGCCTGCGCTTGTTTCGCTTGCTAGCTGTTCTTCCTTTTAGTCTTAAGTGTGAATTTGCTATGTCAGAAGAATAAAACTGAAATAATTTTTCATAGCCATTTTCCTAACATAGATTTTAAGTTCATCGATGAGCATTCTATTATTATTAACATTTGGGTGAGTATTGGAAGAGTAAGTTAAAGCAAAAACATTCACAATATCATTATAACAAATCATCATAGATTTGATAGCTGAAAGTGACCAAAATAGTAATATTATTAAAAAACTACAGTAATAAAAATCAACACCGAACATAATTTCTTAACTGTATATCTCATTGAAATTGCAGCGTAAGCTTAAGACACTCACCCATAACACTGTCGAAGTGTTAATTTTGGGATTCTTGAACAGTTCACGACAACTGAGTGTGAAGCGTTCATAGTCAAAAGCGTTCGACATATAATCCGCTTTTATGGAAAATCTAAAAATTCTTAAAGACTAAGTTTTCTTCTATTCTCATTGACATTTTTCTCTGAGTCGTCGAATGTACTGGTCCAATAGAAACCATATCGGCGTGAATGCATATAACATAGATCACTGTGCGTTGTTTTTTCTTAAGAAAAACGTCTAGAAACAAAGCGGCCATTGACTGTAAGTTATGGCAGAGTAGATATGAAACCGGAAAAACGAAAAAATAAGAAGTTAAAAAGTACAAAATGGAGTACAATCAAACTGTGTACGGTGCATTAATACAATTCACTAGTAAGTAGAGTCGCAAAGAGGTGTAGTCATAGAAATGAGCCTGAAAACCGACGACATGGGACGGAATATGAACTGCGATAGGCATAAGTGAGTATGTGAAATGATTAAATGGAACAGAATGAAATAGACTGAGTGAAGAGATAAGTCGTACCTATTTCTCTACATTACGTTTGATCATTAGATAAATAAGCAAAGTTAACAGTGGATAGTTATTATCGTAGAAAACTATTACCGCTAAAGTATAATTAACCTATAGCACCTTCCTTCTAGTGACGATGAATTTTAGAAGATCTCTACTCGATGATGGTATCCTGATATTCAAATACTCAAAAAATGTGAAAAACGCTCTAGTATTCTTGTAAGAAGCATGGCAGCGAGTTTCAAATGTAGAATGATGAGACGGAAGAAATCTTCTTTACCACTTATCAGTCCACGTTAGACTAAATTTCTGTTCTCTATTTGTAGGAAGAAGGAGAGGGAAAGTTGTGAAATAGCAGAAGTTAAAATATTTGTGTTCACTTTTTTTAAAGAATAAAGTTGACTTTCATTGTTGACAATTGTTGAAAAAATAGTTTTCTCAAACGTTGGAAGCTCTACATTAGTGTTATAGCATTTTTAATATAACCTTTCTTTGTAGGCACATACGGCATACTGGTTGGGGTTGTGCTGCAACAGGCACGTGGAAGTTAGTTCGAAACCGCGTTTAGAACTCAGCAAGTTTTTCATCTCTCTAAGCTCGTAAAATTGATGCCAGATTGCCAGGAAGAATAGTAGCACTGACTTCATAGACTACTTGGCCACCGTTAGTCGTTGCTAAGTGCCAGATATGAAATCAATCTTCTCTATTGATGCTCAGTAAGGTCTATTGAATAGTGCATCTCTAGGAGGATTGATCAATCTCGAAAGCTCCGTCTTTTCATCTTTTCAACCTTCTCAAGAAAAACCGTAAAACAATGTTCAAACGATCTCTCGACTTCATTATAAGCTTAATTACGTTCTTAGATACGGATGCATGCTGAGTAAGTGAAAAGCCGACTCGAATTCGTCATCCCAAAATGCTCGATCTCCTCGAAAGTTATAATAACTCACGTATACAGTACTGAAATTAATGTTTTTTGAGCCTATATGAGCCACTATGGCGCTTAGCCTCAAAGAAAGGAAAGATCAAGAGTTTGTCGGTATCATGTTTTTTTCCAGCTGCTTTTGAAAAAAATATAACCATGTGTTTACCTACCACTCTCGTGGCATTGAATACAGGATGAACTGCAAAGGAGAAATGTTAAACTCTTGTTATGTTAGGGCGTCCCCTTGGAAAACAATTCCCACGTATATATGGCTCTTCAACACTTCGAAATACCCCTATATTTATAGCGACACTGTGATTGAGCATGAAAAGCAGTCCACATAAAATCTAAACATACTGTAATAAATCTTTACTCTCTCGTTAGATATCTGAGCCAACTTTGATTAAAAGTAATAAAAATAGAATGTTTGTATGTATAACAATGAGCGCATATCAAACTCCAATAAGTGTTCCTGCAACAATGCAAAACTGACTTGCAACTCCTCCACGAAGTCGCGTAATCTAAATGCGTTTCATCACATGCATTGAGTTCAAATCTAAAATAAATTACCTTCAACAAGAAAATGTTAGTTGCTGTGATCAACAATTCAACATCTGCTGTGAGACATCACTGTTACTTAATTATCTACGACTACCTTTCACGGTACTGAGAAGCTACCTTTCTTTCAGGAGCTATCTTTACAAGTGCGAAAAAGAGTATTTTTGGATAATTTTAGATATAACTAGGGAAAATTCCAAGTTTTCATTGTAGTAAGAGTTCGCAATTAACTCAAATAGGCTTTTCGAAAAATTCCATACTATGATAGTAACGCTGTGAGATCTCGAGTAATTACTTTTTTGTTACTGGCTAAGGGCTGTATGAGAAAAAATGATAGTCTGCAGCGATCCTGCCATTCGCCTCGGCTCCATCTCATAGAGAATTTTTTTTCCCCTGAAAAAAAAACATCTGATGATCGACCCGACTACACGAGTGATGGAATTGCGAGATCCATATGCGCATTTCTGTGCTATATAGATATCTATCGAAAGTAATTTGTTTGGATTTCTTTTGTCTTTTAGTTTTTTTGATTTACATTCATTAGATTGAGGTGAATTGATGTTGTAATCATCGTCTACCAAAACACTTTATTAGTCGTAAAATTGATTTGAGTGATAAAAATTCTTGCCAAAAACAGACATTCATGCCCGCTTTCATTAATCCAGAGTTCAGTCTTTTCCCTAACCGCTCGTATTACGCATTTCGTTCCTCTTTTCTTTCTTATCCGACTCACTTTAATTTTCTTTTTGTCTCTTCCAATAGACTATTTGTCACTCAGCACATATTTCGTAGCTCATGCGAGAATTTACGAAAACTACAAACACAATGGTCACAAAAATTGCTATACCCATAATCAGGCTGTCACGACAATTATACTAAATCACAAATATTGGTAGTGCTATCTGATCTTACTTCGCTTGCAGATTGCGTTTCGCTCACATTAGGGTGTGTGAAACATAGTGGGTAGAAGAATTCTGCATCAGGAAAGAATAATTAATTGCTGAGCTGATCCCTTTTTCCGGTCTAACCGAACGTAGCATTCTTCCGAGGTCACCAGGCACTACTATGCTTTTCTGATAATATAAAAACACAGACTTGATACATCAGCAGGCCACCCAAAGTCAGTTAAATCAGCCAATATGCATCTGATCACTACAACAATGTTTAATGAAGTGGAGTACATGGCACATCTTCTAATGATTGTACAAGCGTCAAACGCTTTGAATCTTTTTATTCCTTCAGTACTGTTAGCAGTTTTTTTTTCAATAAATAGAGCACTTGGTGATTCAAAATTGATCACATGAAGACTTGAGAGAAGAAAAAGGTATAGTAGCCCGTAAGTCAGTTCGTGAACAAAGCTGTAATCAACTGAATGAGTTTCAGTTCCATTTTCACTGCTGTTAAAGACAAAATCCTCGTCTACAAATAACGAAGAAAACGCTTTGTAGCTTCTGGAAATTTTGCAATTTTCTTAACGATATCTTTATGGAACGAATAGTATTGCGCATCCATGGAAATATAATGAACTTTGTCGGTTTCTATCTTGGTTGGCGTATTTTTACACGTAGCAATTATTCGTCAAATAAATGAATATTCTAGGGGCTCAGAGCTTCATAGGTCTATGTAAGATACTAAACTCTACCACAATGGGCAAATACCCATTTCATGAACAAAATTTTGAGAGACGTAGGCTGCCCGTTGATTAGAGCTGCCCTGCAATATACACGAGGTCGATAATTCGATTCCGCGCCCAAGTTCAACAAACCTTCCATCCCTCCGAGGTCGGTGAATTGGTATTAGACTTTCTGAGAGGATAGCAACACGACTAAACAGATTATAGTAGGCTATCCGAAGTCAACGAGGTGGGTAGATATGCATTCGGTCAACGCTAACGATATCCAATAAAGTCGATTACATAGCGCATCCCCCACTGAATGTTCAACGGCGAGAATTTCATTTCTTTTCGATTTCATCTCTAGCCTTTCAAACCTAGACGTGATTAAAAATAAAATTAGAAAAAGATCTATAACACACGAGTTATCAAGATTTTCAACGAAAGACACCAGTTACAAACGTAGAAGATTGAAAGCAATATCGCTTATATATCACTACATCAGCATATGAACTTCTAATTGTCTATTTCATTTTTTTCATTTCCACGGCCCGTTGTCGCATTTTCTATTGTGCGGATATCAGTACTTCTAGCGTTCAATTATTATTCTCGAATTGTCGCTTGCTTGGGGATTTTGTCTTCTTCATGGAAGTTCTAAAATACCGTCCAAGCACGTCTCCTTGCAATCTCAAGGATACTCTGGTTGTGGCGTTCTTTAAGGCGTTGCTATTTGCTTACGGAGAATGTTAAGCGGTGAAGTTCGGTGGAGCCCTTAACGATTTCAAATAACCAACAAAGTTGCTTATTAATCTGTAAGAATCCAACTTCATCACCCCTAACAGTGTAATGATGTTATAACTATATGTTCAAAAATGCTGAGGGATGTGCGAAAGCGTTGAACCACAGGAAAGAGTTGAATCCGCGTTTCCCTTATACGGCGGTATTAGATACTTCATATCGAAAAAAAAAACAGCAAAAACTTCAATTTCCACAAATATTTCTTTACTAAACAGCAATTCAATGATCTTGCTAATTGGTGTCATTTCTAGAGTAACAAGCATTGCAATCGACTATTTTGAGACTTCCCTCATGAATAACCTTATCTGACAATGTATGTCGAGCCTACAGAGGTCTGTTGTCGGCTCTTATACAGCGCAAGACACGTGTGTCGGCCTTCCAGCCTCGTCAGTTGCACGGCGCCTTTTCGTTCAGTGAGCCCCTCGGGGATCTACTACTACATAGAGGAGTCGAGGATGAAACTCTGTATAGAGCTATATCCCCGAGGGGCTGACTGAACGAAAAGACACCGTTCAACTGACGAGGCTGAAAGGCTGAAACACCTGTCTTCATTGTGCAAGTGCCTATAACAGACATCATGAAAGGCTCAAAATACATTGTCAGCTTATAGTTCTAAAGTATATGGTTACGTTATTCAAAATGAAAAAGAAACCTTACATTCCTAAATAGCTATACAGGAGGAATGTTCCATCAAAAATTCATATCTTAATTTTGTAGTCATAGCCTTTACCGTTTGCAGAAATTATTCAAGCAGTAATTCCTGAAATCGCTCAACAGAATGCAATTCTTATTTCATTGAGAACGAACGAGAAATTTTTTCTCACTATTTATCAAAACAGTTTGACAGTGAAGTATTTCATAACGAATATGATCCCCATGTCAAATCATTTCATTATGGGCCAAGGAAAATCTCTTTGAGATCAGATTTGTTTGAAATTTCTGATTATAGAGAAAACATCAAAAAAGCTCTTGTATGATTTAAACACATATTCATTGACTCTATTATCTAGATGAATGATTAAGCCTCTATCACCATAACAGTGAACTAAAGTATTTGAAGTAGTTTCAAGGAGCAATTATTATACAAATGTGCCTGATTCCAGTGAATCAAAGGGTTATCGATTTCGAAAGTAATAATCGTTAAATGGTATGGATCTCTGCGCTTATAAATCCTTGGGAGAGATGATGCCACATAATCGATTTTATAAAACATCTCAGAGGTGATTGAACGCATCTAAGCTCTCATGTGAGTTCCGTGGTCTAACGTTTTACCGAGCCAGTGTTTTTATCCTTCCCGACAAATCCAATACAAGTCTACCGAGCTCAGGCCTACAGCGACGACGTATAGGTGTCTGGTAAGCATTGCCTTATTGTTATTGCTGATAGAAACATAATATGAACGGATTTGAAAATGAAGTACCGTGACTTGTTCAATAATAAGATCACAACATAATTAGAACGGCGAAATATATGTGTTTCATTATTGTTCAGTGGTCTGAAGTAGGTGAAGAAAACGAAATAGAATGGTCCAGAATGTTTCCCTGTATGTTTAAAGCTTCACGATTGGAAGGAATAAGACGAGTTCCATCACTATTTCCGTTTGTGTATTTGATCGATTAAAGTGAACATACTATGCTTGAGTGGTAGCACTGCTGAGAGAAATTCAATTACCATTAAATTTCGCTGGGATTATGAATGACAATTTTTCTATGAAAAGAGAGTCAAGAGACCAGAAATAATCGTAAGTTCTAGTTTTATGAATGGTGGAATTTCAATCATTTTCTAGAGCTATCCATGTTGATATATTTTTCGTTAAACAAGTCCAGTGTTTTGACCCTCTTCGCAATAGAGTTATTTTTTGACAATTGATGAGAATTTATCGATCATTGGAGTTTGTGAAGAGCCCAAAACTCATGGGATTATACGAGAGGCTACGAGGGAGACTTTGCTCTATAGTGTGTAAGCCAGACATCGAATCTGAATAAATTTTTCAATGCATAGATAAGTTACACGGTAGGCTTCTAAGCTTAGATCTAATTAGATCTACGATTTTCGAAAGGCTGAGAATGATTTTTAGAAGTTTTACACTGAAAATTTGCAAGATCAGAAGTAGGAAACGTAAGCGATATATCGGGAAAATTATATTGTGTGAGACGAGCAGAGTCATGTTTGTTAACTTGCTTTTGTATTTGGATATAATAGTCCTGAAGCAAAAGAAGTAAAGGAAATATATGCTGTGAGCTCAAGAAAATTTGAGTTCAGCAAGATAAAACTAGAAAACCTCGCATTTAGAGAAAAAGTAGAAAGGATTATCTTGTTTGATTTAGTATTATTTACCATTAGATAAAACATGTTGGTTAGAAGTCTGGGCGGCATCTTGCCTCAAGTGGCTGTTACTATCGCATCGAATGTCTCCTATAGAGGTCAACTTGGTGCGCATAATAATGTCATGAAGAGTTTCTATGAAAAAATTAAATAAGAAAATTCCTCAACTTAATCGATGGTTCACTTTACCTTATCCGGCTTGAGAAACTCAAGTACTGCCGTATAAAAAACTTTTTAGGTTTCCATTCTGCATATAAACCACTTTAAAATGAAACGTACAAGATAGAATTTGGATGGAGAAAGCAATAAGGCCCTCATCACTTTTTTGAATAGTCCACGGGAGTAGAAGACATAGTAAAGATTATGATATGTTCCAATTTGTTGTATGATACCTGCATGACCCTTGGTGTTTCCGCTTATGACGGAAAGCTCATTTCAGAAGGGCGAAAACTTAAGGCAGCAAAAACATCCTTGTATGAGAGATTACTGAGCATCATTTCTCAGTCAATCAACAATTACGAATGCAGTTCATCTACTTTTTAAGTCGTGAATCAAATAGCTAATTCAATTTGAGCATTAACTGCGATTTTTTCCAATCACTGGATCACATTCTCCATTATTGCCTGCCAATTTACATAGCCAAGCCTTCTTATGGGAGAATAAAAAAGTGCTGAATAATTCTCACTAATCGTTAGAGGAGAATTCTTCAAATTTAAATGTATAAACAAATCGTTATGAGTACACGATTTCTTGTGCAGTTTTACTGCACGCGATAGCGTCCCTGCATCAAGAAGTGCGAAATACAGCACACAGTTCATCTTCAAGTGGAGTCTTCGAAGGTGAAACTGAAAACATATCCAATGATAATCCACTGGAGAGTAATACAATGCTAGTAAGACGGTAGTAACCTAATAGCAATGCTGCAAAGCTTTCTTTTATCCACAAGGACTGTGGGCGACGTTAGTGACAGCTTGAGACATCTTAACACGAATAACACGAGATTCCAGAACAAAATAATCCGGTGCACCATGTTAACATCACTATTCACATGACAACTATGTTTCAGAACACATTACATCGTAAAAGCGGACAACCGAAATAATCAAGTGTAAGTGAATATCTACCATGGAGTTGTTTCCTATTTCTATGCAAGTTAATATTTTACATTCAACTCAATTCAATGTACCCATGATGTATTCATGAGTGGACCAAATGTCGACAACACTTGATAAAGTAATATTTTGAAATTTACTTAAAAGCTGATATGAATGTGTGGCCATAGTATGCGTGAGTGATAAGGGGTAAGGAGAATTTTGTGAGTGATAGTTATAAACATATAAAGTATCACATAAACATATAATAATTAAGACGCCTCAAGTTTCTCGGGGATCCAAATAAAAAATATGATAATCGTTTTTCTCATAAGCTTTTTGACCAAAAAGTCTTCGCCTGTTAGTAGGCTCACATGGTGTTCAAGGCCTCCATTAGCCGTACTCACTCTGATCGCCAATGCACTTTGATGATGTCCAGAAAAGTTTTCGCTTGTTTCAAAAGCGTGCGAGGGTAGGTCAGCGAGTTCTCCTTTCCAAGAAAATTGATGAGGAGCAATATTCCTTTTGCATCTCAGTGAATGCTCTAATTATTGAACCGGTGGCCTTCCTACTTTGTGCTTGACAATTCGAAGAATTCACTCGCTAACGGTTCATGTTCACCTGCTGTCGTTAGGACTGATCACTTATTTGGAGCAGCTGAGTGCCAACACGTTTGAACCTCGTAGTTTGTAACAACTGATTGATTATACACTGTACACTCAGCATCTTCCCCTCAACGCGCGTTCGAAAAGGCAAAGTTGTCTTTCACTCTGCTCACGTTAGCACCATGTTTTAGACATTTCTACTAGACTACAAAACGTTTCAAGCCTTTCACTTCAAACTGCTCATTTCTGGAGCTAAATATTACTTCCTGACCACTGACACTTGAAGTAGTTTATTATTTATTTTATTAAGCGGGAATGGGACACCTGGAATGAATCTGGTCTCATCAACGCCGTCCTAGAAGACCAATCTTTCTATGAGCGTCTTTACCTCATACCATCCTATGGCACTTTTTTACTGTTATGGAGTGGATGCAGATAACTGTGGTAAGATGAGATAGCCTTGACGAACTCTTTTCTCAGCGCTCATGTATATGTTGTTATGGAATGACATTATGCTTGAGAAAATTTTATTTGGCATACAAAAAGTTTTTAGTACTAGTGGGCTATATTGTGGATGTGCTTTTATGACTGCTTCTACCACAGTAGAGTCGAAACCCTTTTTTAGGTTATTGCAATCTCGTTTCTGTCTGTAATGCTCTTTCGTAGGGAATCCTTTCTGAAGTCCTTGCTTGTCATATAGCTCTCGTCCGTCCAATGTTCTGTTAACACTTGATCAAGCAAAGAGTTTATAGAGAACAGGCCAAGAACATATTTTGTCATAGATGCGAATATCGTAGTCGCTTTAACATTTACCGGCCTTCTGGCTTGCCTTTGAAAAAGAACATGTGTTTTGACAGGTGACGTGTGAGCAGCAGGCCAGTATGTGATTGTGGAAATTTGCAAATCACTTTTTAGTCGTTCGAATCTAATCTTATCCAAATTGAGTGTAATACGATTTTTCACAATCACAAAATTGGATTTCGAAATAGAGGATAGGTGTGACGGCAACTTTGTTTTCCTTAGTTTTATAAGGCCGACGAAAACGAGGTTATCAAATATGAGTAAAGTAGTTGTTTACGGTAATCCGCTATTTTTCAAAAGCCGTATGCAGCGTTACTGCAGACTTACGTTGTGGATAGCGTTTCGTTGTTATCGCCTTCTTCAGAGTAGCTAGCGAATACTAGAGTCTTGTGTCTCTGATAGATGAACTTGCAGTATTAGTTTTAGTGGTCACATCGAATCGAATGGTGTTTCCGAAGCAGTTTTTCAGTACTGGAAACACACCCACAACAACGCTTTGTAATAGCGTCATTGGGTGTTCTTGTAACACAGTGGTCAAAGATGTCTTGAAAAAGGTAGCCGTCCGTTCGATCATGCGCACAACGCTCACCACGCATTCCATGTATCCGGCTTTCGGCAAATCGTTACCGGACTTGTCTATGAGAATAGCAACGCTGAGTTGAAACATTGATGGGCCACAGCTGATTATGTAGAGGTCGGATGTGCTTACAAACATATTTGACAATGCCTAATGAAGTCGTGGCGTTTTCCTACGGAGATTGATCACGTCGAGACCTTATCTTTTATTTTCTAGTGAAGCCCTGAGCAATTATTGTAAGTTTAGACTTTTTCCATCGAATCCAAGAAAGGAGATAAATGCTCTTATTGAGACATGAGGACACATTAGTTCTTCCGTCAGGGATATTAACGTTTGAGCATCTAAGGATATCCAAGAAGAAGATATAGTTTGATCGGCAGCCAAAATAACATGAAATTCTTAAGCCAATTGCAGGATAATGGACACAATACTGCGAACGAAATGAAAAAGTGCTGGGATTGGCCCTCTATGTGATCTACGATTATCTAAACGAACATAAATTGGATTAAAGGTTAAAAATCAGACGCTTTGCATAAAAAAAGGCGATGAAACTGTATGTTACAGTTAGATTTTCGAATTTAAATAGTCTGACATATTTTAATACAGTTCTACCACAACGGCAGAAAGATAGCAAAGATAACATTGGGAAGGCCTTAAAAATAAACTATAAAAAATAAAAAAAAAACTACGAAAACTTTACAGAAAAAAGGCTGGAATCTACTTCTGTAAAACAATTTATACAATCAGTTGATATAATTTGGCAAGGTAAGCTATTGGTAATACGATTTCCAGTGTTAATGAACTTTTCCTATTCTCACACAAGAGCGCTAATAGATTCTGGGCGATCAACCAAAGATGAATGCTAATAAGAAGGGATTAACTCACGGAGACTAAACTCTGATCACTTAACAAAGAACTAAGAATAAACAGTTGAGCCTATAATCTTAGATGGCCTTACAAATATGACAGATATATGATGTTCTTCAAATATTAAATATCCTGAAAATGGATATAATTCGCCAACAAACTCTGCCAGGCAATCGCCGTTGTTTTCGTTTGCATGGCAGTTTCACGAATATCCTTTTATGATGGATCTACCACAAAGTCACGCATCGTGTCCTCTCAGTTGACATATAGGATCTCATGATTTATTAATGAGTGCGAACGAGGTCAATGCAAGTCTTTTTCCAAAAGGTTTTGATGTAATCGTCCTCTTTGGAACCGTATTAATTCCACTTGAGCATCCACAGCAATTTTATATTGCTGTATTGATTTTCGTAATCACTAAATCAAGATTAATCGCGAAGAGTTAAGAAGAAGAAAAATAAAGTGGTGTCATTAAGCGCTGCTATTTTGTATTGAGCCTTATTGGTGGAATGAGATGATCCTACTGCCCTTTAGTGTAGAGGAGGGTCTCTGACCGACTGCCAATCGAAACCTTTTTCATGATGACAGGTTATGAAGCATCACTGAGATAATTATTGCGACATACACCAAAGCATTATTTCACAGCAATACTGACGTTGAGAGCGAATAACACAGTGATAGTGATGCCTTTCAAAACGCGTAAGGCTGTAAGTGGACCCCGCCCATATTAGTCGAGTCGTCCATTTCATTAAGGTCGCTAAGATGATTGCAGAGTTGTCTGCTTTCACCTTGTTCTCTGCAATATACAAGAGCTGACGACTGCTATGAGGAAGGCTTAGGCAAACCCTAACCCGGATTTCCAACATTCCACAAAGAATGAGCTTTGTTTACTTTCAACGTCATTCAGGAAAACAAGAATCTATTAGCGGCGAAGAAATTCACACGCCAATCCATAATCATGGATGACGGATGCGAGAAGAAATTTTAATGCAGGTAGTGCAGGAATCGCCAGAATATGTGATGTCTCGTCTTGTGAAAGCGCAAATGGTTGTAGGTATAGAATTACACTGAAACTAATCGAAAGTGATTAAGTGTTGTTTTTGTACGATGTGCAAAATGGGCGTCAGTAGTGTAACGGAAAGAGCACGCATTCCCAGAAAGAGTGAAGTGCGGGTTCTAGCCCCTCCTGACGCGAAAGTTATGCACATTGCTCTACATCAATGGGCATAGGTTTGAAACATCATACCACCGTCATAAGCAGTTAAATGAAACGAATATCATTTGATCTTTAATGCCCAATATCTGTCAGCGTGACTGGTTTGAGTTGACGGCTGGCGGCTGGCAGATAGGTGCGCTTTAGCGTAAAAAGAGCGATGTGCAAAATGGGCGTCACTATTGTAACGGATAGAGCACCTATTCTCAGAAAGAGTGAAGTGCGGGTTCTAGCCCCTCCTGACGCCAAAGTTTTGCGCATTGCTCTACATCAATGGGTATATATTTGATTAACTGTTGATTGCAATAAGTCTCATGCTTGATTTAGAAAGCTTCAAAATTAACATACCACTGCTAAGAAATTCAACACCTGATACGGTGAGTATATAATGGGTCATATCTCGCTAAAAACGATAGAGATAAACAGTCTTCATTGAAGTTGCTCTTCCTGCCATTGAAATGAACGAGAGTAAGTGCTCAAAATGTGAACGATGTTCGTTTGACTCAGTAAATGATTATAAATGTTGTAGTTATGAAATAATGAATATTGTCAATGAGGCTCTTGTATTGATACAGAAATATAGGGCAGCAGATCGTTGAAAATTTCGTTTTTTTTTAACAATGGTGATCATGTGCAAACTGTTTATTTTGGTGCAGGGCGAGTATGGTGAGAATTGGCGAATTTCCTGTTGTTTGGATTACACTAGCAAAGCTGGAAAGGAAAATAAAGGCCTCTTGAATTCGCTTGATTCGTTTTTCATATGACCAAAAAGTAAGAAGAAGAGGAAGGAGGAGGATGAAAAAAAATCAGATTAGGACAAGTCAGTAGTATTAATTCACTGATATATGCTACATCGTTGTGTCAATGGCAATTAGCGGCATGAAGATAGCTCAGTCGCTTGTAAGGTATTTGAAAAAAAAAAGAGATTTCAATATTGCTGTCCACAACTTAGGAGAGTAAGCCAAGGTTGCAAAATTGGATCCATCTTGGTACTAGCTTACTCAATATAAAATGCATTCTACAAGAAATCTTCAGTTTAACCATTCTTCTAGCATTGACATGATGTTGTAAGTATATATCCAGTAATATAGAGTAATATGCAAAACATGGAACCTCAAACAGGAATTGAATGTGTACTTCACCTTTTCCATGAACATTTACTAACCAATTGTAATAACGAAGTTCCTGTTCTGCTTTTACCCTTTCGATGTAAGGCATCGATGTGACAACAACCAAGCGCCAACGGATCGCCCTGGTAAGTACATATTGATATTGAACCCTTGTTATGCTTAGAGATGACGTCAGCGAAATTCTTCACAGATCCTGACAGCATATTTTAAGCTCTTTAAGAGGTGATAGTGGCAATTCTGTAGTGCCAAGAACGTATTTCGGTCATTCAGCCTCATCAATACCACGATGCTTTTCGTTTGAGCCAATCCCTTGTAGCAGAGTACAGGCCTATAAATTGAAGAAAATAACAACGAGCAACAAATGTGTTAATGATAAGGCTCAAAGGCCGAAACACCTGTCTAGCACTTCATAAGTGTCATAACAGACTTTATGATAGGCTTGTAAAATGCCATCAGAAAGTACTATTTCAAGCGAGGTCTTAAAAACAATGAATATAAAAACTTCTGGTTCCTTCTGATCATTAGCGGACAAATGAACTATAAACCTCATTCGCTGGAGAAGAATTTTTAATAAAAGTGTTACTAATCATTCAAAGGTATAGATTTTCGACTAAAGTTTCACGGAGCAGGTTTATCAAAGCATGCGTTCATCACCTTGTAAGATCCACACAAAACTATCTCAGACGCGCATAGTTCTCGCAGGACAGGGCTCTTTCTTTGGATTATTAGTAGTTATTCAATACCGTAACCGTTTCTGATTCCAAAGCTGCGCTTATACTCTGCAAAGACCGTTTCCCTTAAATGTAGCATGTAAGACAAGTTAAATTCCCATCTGCGACGAAGGTTGAATTTGGCCAATTCACGTGTGGCTGGCTGACGCAGCCAAGGTTGACGCGATGTCGTCAGACCGGTGCAGGGTCAATCGATCACAGCGCCAACGTACGTGGCTGCATCAGCCAGCCTGGCCAAATTCCACGTTTGTCGCGGATCGGAATCTATCTATATATACCTCTGCTTTCTGAGAAAAAGGTTTTTCAGAATATAAGCGTAGCACTTGAATCAGAAACAGTTGCGCTGTCGAATAATTAATAGAAATCCAAATAAAGCTCTTCCCGGCGTGAATATGCACGTCTGCATCGCAAGAAATCTCCTCCCGTGTCAAAGAAGGCTTTTTTTGTAAGCCGACGACGTAGAGCTGTAGCCATAAATCTAAACTTTTGTATGATCACTAACACTCCTTGTGAAAAATTTCTGTCCAGCAAATGAGGTCGGTTTTTCATTTGTCTCCTTATAATTACAAGGAACCTAGTGTTCTATTTAGGTTGTACCCCGAAAAGATGGAATGCGGATCTGAGTTCCGTCTGGCATTCAAAGTTTTGCATATCTCTCAACATCATTGGGTACGTAAATGCAACTTGGGATAGCTGACAAGTCATGACGACAATTTAAAGCCTTGGTATTGCATCAAAACACCAGGAAAGAAAGCCATGCTTGACCAGTAAAATTGCACTTCACGATTTTAAATAGAATTGCTCCATTTTCTTGAGAAAAGTTCTGGGTAAGGAAAGGAGAATAAGCAGCTGTCTTGCTTTCCAATCCCAATCATTATTCTCATATTATTGCGCTGATCAGCACATTTACTAAATACCATGTAGACATCAGAAGAATTTTGCTTCAGATACTTCGTTCGCTAACGATGAAAATTCTACTTTATTCAAACGATATCTGTAATGGATCAAAAAAAAGGTCAGAAAGGACAAAGTGAGCCACGATGCTCTTTTGGAAACCTTAGAGCAACTCTCAAATAGATGATCGCGGACTCAAAGCCATCCCAGGTTCCAAATTTTGCTCCTACCTCAACAGTATCTCAGTTGTATTAATCTAGAAAAATCAAAAGCGAAGCAGTTTTTCCACCCTTTGACTTCCACACACCCAATCCAACCTACGATGCAGAGCATTACATCATGAATGCAGACTTTCACATAGTTTTAGTGTGTCGTCGGGTTTATCCAGCTATTTCAATGCGACGACGCAGAACACTACATCTAAAATGTAAAATCCACATAGTTCTTGGTAGTATTGCCGGATTTATTTATCGCTAAAGCGAATTCATGATGCTTGTTTGTGGTGTTGAACAATGGGGACTACAGGCCTGTAGGTCTATTAAGAACAGCACCACAAACAAACCATGAATTCGCGCTAAAGATAAAGAAATCCGACAACATTACTAAGAACTTTGTGTAAGCTTAATTCTAGATGTAATGTTGCGTGTCGTAGTCGAGATTACCTCTGTAGAAGTAAAAGAATAAAAACATCTTTTCAATACGTGTGTTTTACATCATGAATAATGTTTCTTTTACAAATTCCATAGAACAATAAAATATTGACGAAATCATGTAAAAATTGAGTTCAGAAAAAAGCTGTTCATTATTACGATAGCTGAGCAAGTACATTTGCTGATGAAGCTGTCACGATACCTAGACTCATATTTTGTGACTGTCGTATTAGCATCCTCTTCTGAACAAGGCACGAAGTGAGCGAAGAGTTTTAGTGAGATTTGGAGGGAATAACACGAGCAATCTAACTAAACGATAGCCAGACACTGAGATATGCACGATAAAATATGATAACATGTCGTGCAAAAGGAAATAAAAATGAAATTACTTATCATCAGCTTGCTGTCAAATATTTCTGCTGTTGAACATAGATCCAAAACACATTTATTTCCTAAGAAACATAAGCGTATTGGTGGAATTGGCGTCGGCCAGTCTCTAGAGAAGAGATGTATTCGCCTCCATTCGCAGGATTGTAGAGGTGATCGAATGTATAGTTGCATACAAATACGTAGATTTGTAGTAGTTCCTGTGTTTCAGTTCAATGATCCCAAACTTAGAGACACGCCTGATACCAGCTGACCGACCCAAGGATGGTGGCCCTTATTAGCCTAAGACACAGGATTGAAACGGCAACGCTCCGTGCAGAACACATCTACCGTATCGATATTTATGCCTAATGTAGAACGAATCTGTACACTTTACTCTAACTTTTTATTTACACCGTATCACAGTTTTCTTAGTGTCGAATCTTAGTCGTTCTAGCATTCAATTCGTCTTCTCGTGTCTATCGTTTGACTGAGAATTTATTTCCTTCAGTCGTAGAATACTGGTTGCACACATCTTTTTGCATATGAGGCTAGCCAGGCTGAGGCGTTCAGTATGGAATGCGTTACTGATTTCGAGAGATTATTGCGAAATCAACTCCGCGCCGAGCATCACTTGGTCACCGTCTCCCTACCTTCTTTCTCCGGTGACTCTATATAGTAACTTATGTACAGTAATTCTGACGTGATTAAAATCATGTAATGCAGAGCCAAGACATATAGTATTTTAGCGCTTTCGCTCAAATTTGTTAATAATTTTTGAATCAGCCTAATGTGTCTTAATTACCAAGCACATTTCGACGCCTCAGAATAGTAGCTGATCGCGTAAAAGCATCGCCATTTCCAAGGCTTTTCTTGTTTTAATCTTCTTGTATTGTTGCGAACTGATCAGTGACTATTGGAGGGAATACATATAAATGTGTGGTATCGTGGCATGAATTTTCTTCTCTTTGTCAATCAATGCTTATGTAACCTTACATATATTCAGGCTCTGCTATATCAGTTGCTCTTATGATGAAAAATAGGTGTTAACGCCTCATTAGTAAATTTCAAATCAATCGCACTTTAGCGGAAAGGTTATTGGAGAAAAACATCAAATTAATTTGAGTACATTTTTTCCCAAATTAAATTAGATGAATTGCTGAAATGCCGCGAGTACTGAAAAAGAAGAAGTCATGACAACCTTCAAGCGATTATCGAGAGTTGAATAGACAGCATAGTATATTACTTAGAAAATGAAAATGATGCTGTATCACCTGTATTACCTGTCGTCTCGTTGACTGTCGAATGATTCGAGAGGTAGCCAGCAACACTTCCTTTTTTCCCTATTGCGTGCAAGAGTAGCCCAGTGGGTCCTGCTCGCTCTAGAGATTCGCTAAGCATCATATCTTCCTTCTATGCCTTTCATGAAGTAATCGGGCCAAGGGTCGGTGGTTTTCCTGTAAGCGCTTGATATCTCGAGAAATTCAGTCGGCAACGGCTCTCGTCCATCGGTTGTCGTTGTAGCGCATTACGTGTCCGGCCCACTTTATTCTCAATATCGTGGCGTGTAGAACGGCGTCCCTGATTTTCGATTGTTGACGTAGGTCGTAACATGGGATCCTTTTTCTCATTTGCGAGATACGGGATATTCCTCCTAGCATCGACCTTTCGACTGCGCGTTCAATTATGCCAAGTGATCTTCCATCTTACTTGCGTAGTGACCAGGTTTCTGCTGCATACGTTAGGGCAGGGATAATTGTCGAGTCGAAAAGGTGGGCACGTAGTCGTATGATCATGGTCCTCTTCGCTACATCCTCGATGCTGTTGAACGTTCCCCAAGCCGCTCGTATTGCCCTGCTCAACTCTGAAGCTAGGTCGTTCAGCATGTTGATTTCACGACATAGATAGACGTAACTGGAGCATTCGGAGATTGTCGTTCCGTTGAGCGTGAATGGGGCATTCGAAACCCATCCGTTTCCTATGAACGTCGTTTTTGTCAGATTTAGTTGAGGAACAATCTTTCCACAGGCGTTGTCGAAATCGGTCAACATTCGTTCTTCTTGGCTGATCCTTAGTGCTATGAGGACGATATCATCAGCGAACCGAAGATACTCTGAATGTCGACCGTCGATTTTCCTTCCCATTGCTGTGTTCATGGAAATTTTTTAAGCTATCTGAATGAATAGCTCATGTGCAGATACAAAACGAAACAGTAACGTTCAGAGTGAAAAGTAGGATTTTTCAATGAATAGATGAGATTTGATTGATGATGCTTAGTGAGAATAAATTGAAATGACCTTCTATTTGCATGGATATTGCGTGAAGCTGTATGTAAATTGTGCAAATCTCAAAAAATTCTTCGTCCTTCAAGGCGTATTTATGAAAAAGGATGACAAAGAGATAGAGAGAGAGAGAGAGAGAGAGAGAGAGACGAAAAGAGCAAGCGAAAGCAAGGCAGAGAGGAGGACAGAAATTGGATGAAAATGAGGTGGTAGGTACAAATGCAGATAGATAGATAGATATAGAGGGAGGAAGGGAGATAAGGAAAGAATGAGAAATGAAAACAGACTAAGAGAAAGGCTGAGAGACCAGATTGTCGGCTGTACTAAGGCCTTTTAAACACGTAGGCCGATTTTATACCAGTTGTCACGATAAGTTCCTACCGGTGCAGAAAATTGTAGACTATTTTATATTTCCAGAAGCTTTAGTGGTTTAGGAACCACAGAAATCAAGGGCGTCCCTATCCAAATGCGTTCAGTAACATTTTGACAATGACGGCTTTATCGAGCTTACAATACTATTATGATTATATTTTCTTTATTGAGTAAGCCGTAGAACAAGTCTATTCGGACAAAACTTCGACGCGCTTTGTCTACTCCAGAACCGCTTGATCAGATAGGATGCTCCACGTCGTTTGCCCTTGTTGTGATCATTGCCTTCTTTCTCGTTCGAGTGCGAACCTTTTCGGAGGAACATCGCTCATATGAGAACCTCACCCAACAGTGTTTTCTGTACAAAACGGTTGCTGATGACAGTGATTGTCCAATGTTTTATGAGAATTTCGTGACACTGGCTCAACCAACAAAGAGTATATGGTTGATTAGTTAGTCCTAAGAGGAAAGCCAGTCATTACATTACTACTTTGTTTATTGAATGGAAACTCCTGAAATTTTTTATCCAGTGCACTTGAAAGTGTATCAAATGAGAAGTATTCCACATCAATCAATATAATTTGCTTTTTTTGCATTATATTATTTGTAATAAAATATGTTGGAAGCTGCATTCCTAAGCAAGGTAAAACTGCAAGGCTTAACACAAGGTCCTGTATAGAAACCAAGTAAATTATTAAAATATTTGAAATTTGATCTATCGATTGATTCCCAAAACTCCAAAGGAAAACTTTGATCAGCGAGAGATATTTCAATAAGGAACAGAATTTTATGTTTCCTCTTCTAGAGCAATAAGAAGGCTTTCTTGAAGATGAAATATGCCATTCAAATTCTTTTGATTTGTACTATCGAACACTGTTTGAACATTACAAAAGACCAAAAATACGCTTTCTGCAGGGGTCGAAACGGAGATTAGATAATGGAAAAGTACCGATACCTCATAACAGATCTCATGAAAGGCGTAAAATATGCTATCATATTATACTTTGTTTCAAGCGAGGTTTCAAAAAAATCAGTCGAAAAGAAAGATTTTTGCTTGTTTTGCATCGAATAAGTCTAACATGGATATATAGACATGTACAAACACACATACGCCACATATAAACAAATGTACTTACATATGTGTCAAAGTATATACATACTAAACAAATAAATGTAGGAGCGCATCCATCCAATGAATATGAGACTGGATGTGATTTGTTCTAAAATCACTACTCATTCATTTGTAATGTCAAACAACTACTAGCCTATTCAATTAGGTGATGCTTGTAAAGGGTTCGAAAAAATTAGAAGTATCTGATTTTTTGCTATAATCGTAAACAAAATAATATCACGTAAACACGAAATTTTTCAGCACTTCAGGAACGATAAACTTTCAGTTAAGTTTCTCATAGATATTATTAAAAAACCTAAAACACTCTGTATGAAAGAAAATTATGTCGCAAATTTCTTTGACGAGACATTTTTTGTTTCTAAGAAGTAAGGAGAATGTGTGCCTACAATAAGAATATTTTTCTAATGAACTTTTCATCACTGCTACAATCCTTGGCTAGAAATGTCAACTTATCTTGGTACAAAGTTATTTGTACCTAATTCTTAAGAATATCTGGAGTGTAGTATTTTTTCATATACACGATTTCATAATTTTTCTTTGTATTAGCACTTCTAGACCATTTACGAATTGAATGTCATATATCATTTGTAATTTGTTTGGTTACATCAACTTCAGAACCTCAACACCGAGAAGCTCACGGAAATCAATAAAGGGTAGAAGAATAAAACTCTTGGCGTTGATCAATCCCTGAGGAATGTTCCATACATTCATCTTTATCTAACATTGTGTTTGATGTGATTGAATGCTTATTTGGCTTTATCGCGATGGCCTATCGACGTATCATTAAGTCAATTATGCTATCCTTCCATACGTTTAATCACTGACCCCGGAGGTATGGAAGCGTTGCTGAACATTGAGCACGGTATCAAACCATTGACCATCGACCAACGGTTGGTCGAACATTTGTGTGCTGCAGCAGACCCCCTCTAACCATTACGCCACACGCGCTCTAAAGAAATTGATAGCTGAAGCCAAAAATTCATTGGAACCTAAAATGCATTCATAGTTTCAAAATGAGAAAATTAAGAGTTAAAGTGCTGCCGTTGATGGCAATGTTAATGGACGACTTAGTGAAGGAGTTAAAAATGGTTTGATATAGTTGCTTATTGAAAATTTCCCCTGAATGCTTCCTTGCGTTGGGTGCGGATGCTAGCAGTTCTAGCACTCGATTCGTTTCTCGCATTCATCCTTGACGAAGGCCTTTGACCATTTTGCAACCACTGCCTAAGGATTTGGTCTTCTACATGAATGACATAAAGTGCAGGTTGGCAAATCTCCTTGAAATCTTGGAGAAACTCCAGCTACGGCGTTCGATGATTGATTGTAACGGAGTGTTGGGGATGGGGTCGAAAGAGCACCTTGCTTTGTAAGAGCCTGCAACACTAACCATTCAGCCACTGTCACCACCTGTGCGAACGTAATGGTGTTACTAACATAAGGGAAAGATGCATCCAATATAAGTTGTTCACCAGTAATTCAAACTGTGACCTAAGTGTAACATTCAAACTCGAAAACTGATGATTTTTATTCTGAACAAGAACACGTAAAGCGGAATATTAGAGGTATCCGATAATGCCAACTTCGTCTTTTGTTCGATAACTTGTACGGACGTGCTAATCAAACTCTTTATTCTAGCGAATTGGCACCAAGCTTTCCAGAAATGATCAAAGCAGTACCTTAATACATTGCTGAACTCCTACAAGTAAGTTTGTGGACCAACTACGCATTTAGCGCATCCGTGATACTGAATCGAGCAAAATACATAGAGCATTCGTTAGAGATATGTCATTTATGGACCATTTATGCAGTCAATTATGTTACGATGGTACGAACGGAAATTAATGCGAGGCATATCCTTCTATAATTGTTCGATGCTGAATGCCTTATCTTTATCAGCATTTACATTCCCTTATGCGAACATGGAAAACTCCATGCATTGATATCACTAAGGTTATAGCCACTATGAAATATGAGAAGTGATTTCTAAACGTTTTTTGTGAAACAGAGAAAAAGAAGTGCAGTATAATTTTGCCACACTTCCTGAAAAACAGTTTGAAATCAGAAAAACATTGTCTGCATTATACGCTTCTCCTTTTCGCAATTAAGGTAGTTGAAATTGTGCTTCTAAGGAAGAAAAACGGCTGAAGTTATTTATTTCCCCGATCGTTTCGAGAGCGCTTTTACCGTAGTAGATAAAGATACCCTCTAATGCAGACTGAATTGCTGAATGGTTGAGTCCTATTTACAGAGCTTACTGAACGTATATTCCCGGTGGTCAAAAAATTCGAACTAAACTTGTCTGAGTGGATAAAAACACTGACACATCGATTGGGAGATGCAAGTCATTATACAGTTCAAGTATAAAATTCTACAATGCTACGAATGAAATCGAATTGCAACAAATCTCTCAGTGATCAATGACAACTGAGCTATATATCCTATTTTCTTTACCGTTTTCATGGATATAAATCATCCTTTATATTCTCCGGTATACCTTCACTTGATTAGTGAGGTTCAATAAAGCTAATCGTTGTTAGCAAAGCGCAAGCGTCCCATTGCTGAATTCTCAGTGAAAGCAATTGTTGCCATCGTAATTCAGAAGCACTGTCGATATTTTAGATTTGGAACTGCGGTATCTGAAGCTACCCTAAAAGACTGACAGTACCAAATAAGATGATGCTGGAAGCACGTTAAAGTCTAGAGTAGTTTTAATGTAGAAATAAATATGTAGCTTTTACACCAGAACTGTGACAACTAGTATTAGCTAGATGAGTGAAAGCGCTATGTAAGTGATAGTTGAATAATTTAATCAAACGATATCTCACAAAGACAATGGAGCTAATTTGTTTTTACAGCATCTGCCTAATTGCATAATAAATCTTCTCACTGGAAAAATAAAGTGAAAGATTTATAAACTACGTAAAATTTATTTCTGAGAATTGCAAACGTGTCACGCAATGCGAAGAAGAGCTTTTCTTTGTAAACGCTGTCTCCTCTCCGAATCACTTTCCGTCACGCTACCTAAGACTTCCAGTTAGACGATGTGGTTTCAATGGTAGTACTGTCATCAAAGACTGTGATGAATCTTCGCCTTCAACTCTACATTTATTGGCCAATATTTATTTTTAACTACTGCGTAAGTTGTGAGGTATAGCTACAAAAGTGCCGATATACAACCAAAACACGAAACTTGATATTTTTGTGCGCTGATTTTCAACTACCAATACACGTTTGCAGAAAAGCGCCAACTCGCATAATCTCACCGGGGTCCTCTGCGTTTCTCTTGGCCATGTCCTAACTCAATCGGTGGCTGTCAGAAATTACCCGTAAACAGGATTGGTTTAGAGAGTACAAACTGGCAGCTAATTTCAGTGAAGCTGAAGCGGTGCTTGAAGTCACATATTTGACTATTAAATAATTTACTACTTGGATTTATCAACGGCAGCGCACACTGTTAAAGACAAGAATGCTGAGATTCGAGCAATACACGGTATTTTTGTGGTATGGACTTAAATCCCCACCATACTTTGTTGGGCACAAGTTCATTCAGAATCCTTTGCCACTCACGACTTATCCCATTGTTGTTGGACGACGACAGAGTCCTTTTCAAACTCTTGGCCGTCTCGAATCTTCTCCGCAAAAGGTTGTTCAGTTCCACTGTAATGTCCAGGTACCACAGAACTGTCGAAGGTGAACCGTTTTCTGTTTGTGAGAATATCAATCTCTACATGAATCATGCCGTTGATAGATTCTCATTTCTATTGGTGATATTTTCTCCACTCCAAAAATTTTCTATTCTCCACAAAAGAGACTTGATACGGTGAAATATCTTACGCATCAATCTGCATATGCGTTCCGTTTTCCAATTCTAAATCCCTCTATCGTGTATTGATTTTCGCTGCTCGTTCTCAATCTGGCATTGAAGTCACCAGCAGCTAAGTTATCGGAAAACTTTCGTTAAGCATAATTTTGTCAAATGGATGTAGAATACGCTCAATTCACTTTACTGCTATAAAGCTGCTAATGATATTGACTTTCTTTTGGCGCGGTTGGAGACGAAGAATGCTCAATCGCGTAAGAGAGAGATGGACACAACGGCACTTGGAGTACATGACACAAAAACACCAGATCCAAGCTTTTCTCATATCTCAGCATTTTCGTGGTGACTTGCTGTATCCCACTCGATCTATTTTAAGGATTATAAATCCTTTCAACAGTCGAAATCTATAACCGGTGCATCATCATAATTGTGTGGGTGCACCACTATGATGGTTGTCATTTATAGTTTACTCTATGAAGTCCAAACAACGTTGGGATACTTGCGATGTCATCAAACAATTGAACAACTACTTCATGTGTAATCAGCTACTCTTTGGATCCCAATGATATTTATTCAGTATTCGATAAGTGAAATAAGACAAAAAAAGCAATAAATAAAGATCAACACTTATGTTGCCATATAGTTTTCTAGAGGATTTCATGAAGATTTGGGATTTAATTGGAAATACGCACTCTCATATATTTGAGACTTTCCCAACTGTACGATAATTCGTGCAGTTTCAGTTCTGTGGGAGCACGAGCAGTTGATATATTGTAACAAGTACCATGACACTATTCGTAGAAGTTTTTAAGAAAAAAGAGATTATATTTCTGTGCGATAAACAATTTAGGTCATTTGTTTGAGCAACAGCAATACTTCTAGAGATACGTTCGTGCTTCAAATACAATTAACAGTGTTGAATAATATCTTCATAAATTTATTGAAGTTCTTAATTAAGACTATCAGATTTGGTCAATTCCTGAGGAATGCTTCATGCTCTCAACTTCATCAAGAAACCTTAGAGATAATTAGTGTAATGGAATAGTGATTAGGAACCGCGTCTGTCAGTTATAAAATAATGGCTAGCCCAATTTCATAATCTGAGTATTCGAAAAATCTGACGGCTACGTTTTGAATAATCAAATCTTCAAAATCACCTTTATAAAGAAGGAAAGCAGTATCGATCCTATTATTTGTCGAAACTAAAAAGTAAATATTTTCAAAAAAAAATGTTGATATAGTTTTCACATATTGTTTATCTAACGAAGTGAGCATCATAACGACTATGTGACGTTCAAGAGATGCCTATACGACAAGAGTCATTTACTTGTTGCAAGCTGAAGTGATGATGTAAGTATTGTGATTCAACATCAGCAGTGTCACTGAACGACGTTAGCCAACACTAAAATAACGGAAGGAATGCTTAATGAATGGAATACGGCCAAGAAGGGGGAGCATCTAATGAGAATAGCAGTGAAGAGAAGTGCCAATGATGAACACATTACTGCTATAGACGAGAAAACAACGCATACTTTTAGTGTTATTTCCTATGGCACAGCTTATTTGTAATTTCACCTTTCTTTCATTTCTTGTTGTTCCGTGTTCATTGGGCAACGTAAAAATTATTGACACTAATTACTGACTTCAAGATTCAATTATTACTGACATTAATTATTGACTTAATACTGCTAAAGTGCTACACTAACAGTTCAACTAAATTTTCAATTGATCAGTTCTCATAAGAGAACGCCAATAATATGGCAGCAGCACGACAATCTAATATAACTTATTATCTCTAAATCATCATCACAAGGTATACTAGAGAAATCAGCATATGAATTCATTTGTTTGTAAATTTGCTTACATTTGAATATATGTATGCATATTTGTACAAATATATTTATTTATTTGCCCGGTAATTTTACCTTTTGAGCCATGCAGTGGTCTGCTATGAGCAAACTCATACAACCCAATACACGTGTTTCGGCCTTGACAGCCTCGTCAGTCAGGCAGGTCTTTCGTCTTTAGCCAATCTTCTTGGACGAACCCACTCTTTATATAGAAAAGGCGCAGACGTTTTATTTACAGGTACCATTAAGTGAAAATATCACTAAGTGGGCAAAAACGAAAGGTATGATATATCTGACAATACCAGTCAAGAACAATTGAGCGTACAACACTGCCCATTCAGTGATTTTTTTTCACTTAATGAAACGTGTAAACAGTACGTCTGCGCCTTCTCTATGTAGAAGTTGGTTTTTCCCAAAAGATGTGGATAAAGACGAAGGGCACAGCCCGACTGACGAGGTTGAAGCTCAAACACGTGCATCTTGTTATTAAGGTTTGCCCACAACAGAATACATGCAAACCTCAAAAAAAATAATTATCAGGCATATTGTAATTTGAACGTGGTCTAAAATAACATTTAATGCGAAAGGTTGTTTTGATTATACGAACTTGCTGAGTATAGATGCATTTGTACATATATATATATGCTAGTTACAATATATACAATTTTTTCTTATATATACATAAAAATAATGTTCTAATCTAATAAAAGTCGGATTCGGTACAGTGTGAATGATAACATTATTTTCCTTGCTAGTGTTTAGAATGAAGATGTAGAAGCAACTGTAAAATGAGCACATTGGATATATTTTAAATTTTGGAAATTGTTAAGTACCGAAAGAACACCAGTAAAATTCTTTTGTGTGCCAATCATAATGTTAATATCTTGAAATTTGATGAGGAAAAAGTATAGGCAAAAAACAAGATTCTTAGGAAAACATAGTGAATCCATTAAAAAAATTATGAAATGGCCAGTTTATGCTCTGTGAAGCCATTTACTAATTATCAATAATAGTTATAGGAAATTATGACTGCTGGGTTGTTTTCGATTGAACTAGTAAATAACTGGAATCGGCTAAACATTGAGGAATTGCTGCTGTACTGGAGGAATCCTATTAACATTCTCGCGACGAAACCTAATTCGGTTTTGTTGCGGAGTAGACAAAGCCTAATTTCTCACTGTGCTCACTGTGGCACTTATGAGTATCATACCAGCCACTCCAATCGGCTTTAAGTAGCTTTACCCCTTTGCTGTGATTTTCATTGTATAAATCACTTTTTCTCTCGGAATTGAAAAAACTACCACGGTTCCTTTATCCGGTGAATGCCGTGCTTTGTTATGACATCCTTTTTTTTTGAGAACTCTTTTGTCTTAGGCACTCGTCCACTATGCAGCGTCCATTAGCCACATTCAATCAAGTACTATATCTTTTTGCAAATAACATCACGTTTTCTTTCAGTTTTGATCTCTTCTCAACGAATACACAGAGTTTTTCATAGCGATTGCGAGTTGGAGAGCAATAAGTTGATTCCCATGAATGATGCTGTACACAGCATGATAGGCCAATTCTTGATAACTTTCCACAATTTTTTGCTCAATAATGTACTTCACGTGTTGAGATTGAAGTAGAACTACAAAACTTGGATCTGCCCTTTTGCGAATATTAGCACTTGTTTCGTAGGAAGGCCATTATCGTAGCGATTGAGGACCATCTGTAAATCACAAAAACATTTTATGTTTAGAATTGCAGCACTTTGGTACAGGTTTCACCTGTCCAACCTGAGAATCTATTGAAATAAAGTATGTTGGTGAGAAAAGAAAGTTTACATTTTCTGAAGCCGCAGTTGAGCTCACGCTGATCACTTCTATAAATTACGGTTGCAACACGATGAAATAGATTAGAAAAGTGATAAGGAGCTTTAAACATGTGAGAGTGCTTAGTCTAGATATAGCTCTAGATGGAGGCAATGATTTTAATACCGCTTCGTGCAGATATATTATTTAGAGAACCACTAAGTATTCGAAATCTACATACCTTCTAAGACATTTCGTGTAAATAACTACACGACCATAATCTGTGATTTGCAGTTAAGATATCGTCGAAGCATTCTCGGCTTTCGAAACATAGGCAGCGTAGGTGAATTTATGCCTCGATTTAATAGAATTGGAATTCATTGAAATCTGCGCATTGTCACCAGGAAGTAGTACTTCATCTACTTTGTCACGAGATTGTAGAAAAACTTCTGTTATATCGCCTAAGAAAAAGGCTTTATAAGGTATTTCGTGTGGATTTGAGCTTATCAGAAAGCCCATTTTTTTTACGGATCCAATGATCTATCATTTGCCTGCAGAGCCTCCACAATAGAACTGCCCAACTAAGAAATTTGTTAGCTGCTCCACTTCCACATCGAATTGCGTGCCAGCGCTTCTGAGGTTCATCGACAAATCTGCAAGGAGTATGGTGATGAAGTTTGCAATATTCCTAGAGCTCAGCATGTTCGAAATACTCCGTGAAGAAGGAGACCGACTGAACGTCAAGCCAACAGAGAGCGTCCATGAGAAGTCGCTTGCCAAGCATTTGTGAATCGATTTGAAAAAGATCCATAGATCAGTCTCCGGATGTTGGCTGACGAGTTTGTTTGCGATCCATCGACGACAATCTCCAAAAGACCGGCAAACAATGTTTGACGTCCAAATGAGTCGTACACGGATTAAGAATGGATCAACATAGAAAACGATTCAATGTTTGTGTACGATTGTTTGAGCGTTAGAGACGTGATCAGGTGTACTTGAAACACACTGTGACGCGTAACAGAAAAAGGGTTTCAAAATCCTAATGCTGCTGGATATGTGACCGAATTGTCTTGACATAGATGTAGACTACATCGGCTATTTATTTGCCTTCTGTTTATGTTTAAACGGTGTACAAGTAAATATTTCTATGAATTTTGAAAATACAACGAAACTTTTTTCTGTAACTTAATATATCCAGTTCTCCGAAAGGCATAAATTTTTCGGAAACTTTGCCTGTAGCAGCTTCTTTTTTCAAGATTTCTCAGAAAGTAGCCGATAAGGTGACTGACTTGTGACTGCTAGTTAACAAAAAATAGGGTAAATGACATTCATATGAAACAACTTTGTAGCCAAATCTTTTCAGTTTTCACAGCGTAACTTATCAAATGTATTGAATAATGTCAATGAGGATACTGCGATTTTAAAGACTTTTTTGAAATTACCACTTCAGGCTAAATTGTAAAACAGTGATTAAAGCTTTCAACAGGCGGAAAGCACAGTGGTTAGTAATACAATATATCAGGAAACAAGGTGATAAGCGCGGCTCTGGGTTGATCCTCTCTACTAATGCTCCCCCGAAAGCTATCAGCGAACGTCCTAAAGACAGGCCTCAATTTGGCTACCTCCAAAATTGCAAGGATAATCGACTCGCCAACATTCTACAACATTTGTAAGAAAACGAAAGGTTCAATCGCTAAGTTAGCTTGTTGAGTTCATTGTCGGCCATTTTGAAAGTAGTTCCTAGGGTGTGTATTTACGTAATTCTTATGAGTGGCTCATCAAATTACCAACCAGTAAAAACATCTTAATCCAAGATTCACAGGAGACAGCAGCAATGAGTCGGCTATCCAAAACAGAGCGTAAGAGTGAACTTCGCACGTCTCTAGACTCAATCACTACTTTCGTTTTCACTATGGGTTTTCATTGAAAGCGAGATAGCCCATGTCTTGGAAATGGCACATTCGTAAATTAGTGAACACCTCCAATCAGGTCATATACCAATCGTTGCAAGTGGGATGGTTAAGGGCCTTCAAATCGTCAACCTGTTATCTGTCACTGGTCGCAGAAAGCAGATTTTTTATAGTATTTCTTGGTTTTCGCGAAAATTTGCTTACTTTTCTCTTTCTATTGTTTCATCGAAATCCAAGAAATTGAAGGAATTTTTTACTCACTAAAGCAATAAACATCACTATAACATTCATGTTATACACCTTTACTATAAAAAGACCTTTAATAAAACCCAATTTTTCTCCGTATCTGACAAACACATCAGTGTTGACCAAGAAATGAGTCGTTTAATTGCTTATAAGAAGACTGTCCTAAAAAAGCTAAAAGAAGCAAAAAAACTGGAGGACTGATATCGCAGCGACAATCTGATGCTTGTCGTTAGATAGAATATACCACCGCCTTAGCGCTCTTTTTCATTTCTAACTTAGCAATTCAGTTGGATTTTTCAAATGCCATACTTTCACTGACGTGTAATTCTTCGACATGCTCGTGAGATGTTGTACATGAATCTATTTTCAACGCCTTCAAACGCCGCTTCACGGCAGTGAGCCGTCTAAGAGCTTTCTATTTTCTAGAAATTTTATTCTTATGACAGACCGTCTGCAGCTAACGTGTAGCGCGCAACCTTTATTGTATTTTATTTAGCATTATATAACCCGACATAATACGCATTACACGGAACGGATTCCAATACTACTTCTATTCGATTCGATTCTTTGAATTCACCGTTCACGCAAGTGTTTGGACATTTTTGCGTGTTGCTTTGACACCTACTTAAGGGTTTTTTCCCGTCATCATAACTGAAAGCTGTGGAGGTCATTCATTTTGAAAACGTTGGATTGTCGCTCTGGACTATTCTCACGTGATTTGAAAGGAGTACGCTGCCCCAGACAAGTGTGGTACTGATTTTCCGGCGGCATAAGAATGACAAATTTAGTGAACTAGGTCTGATCAATACTGAAAGGTTAAGTCGTTTACCAGATGAGCAGGATCGTTGCCACGGTGTCATCCGCTTCTTCGTGGCTTGTCAGTTTATAACAGCTTGTCACAGCTCATAGCAGCTTATAAGTTGTTAGAGCTTACCACATTTTCGAGAAAAAATTGACCAATAAAAACTCTTATTGTTCGAATTTCGCTTGACTTGATAATTTATTCATGTTAAAATAAGATTTTGTCCAGAACGATGTGTTGTATAAACACTGATGCGCATAAACCTTTTCATAGATTTTTTGTGATCACACTGGTCACATACAATGTGCACTTTTTCGACTGATTCATTTGACTGCAACAACTATTCTGTGAATGTCTTAATAGAAAATTGATAACTGGGGGGTAGTGTATCGATACTTAGACAGCACACTAAATTAACCAAGCCTCCCATCACTCAATGTTCTACAGACTTATGCAAAATCCATCTGGGTAAGGCTTGCTTTCTTCGATCGTTCAGCAATAGTTGCTGCTTATGCTAATGACAGGAGCGCATGTGGCGCAGTGGTTAGAGGTGCCCTGCGTCGCACACGAGAACACTGGTTCGATCTCACGCTCACGGCTCACCAAGCCATCCATCCCTCAGGGGTCGGTAAAATGGTACCAGGCAGGTCTCAGACTTGTCTGGGAGGATAAGCAGCACTGACTCGGTTCAGTGGGAGGCCACCGCGAGTCATTGTAAAGGCCAGATATGCATTTAATCACCTCAAACGAAGTTAAAAATTGAAGTCGAATGCATGGCGCATCCCTCAGGGATTGATTAACGCCGAGAGCTTTATCCTTTGTCCTTTATGCTAATGACGTGTGAAGCGATGTAACAAGACTATCTCACAATTCCAACGAGAATCTACTCCATCGCCATTCACCGTCAGTTATGAAGAAGACGGAAAGATCAAGTAACAGCTTAGATATGAAGTCAAAAATTTGGGTAAGTACCGTATGCACAGCACAGAAACAAATGATAAAAGTGCTTTTACAGTAAACTAGGAAAAGCTCGAGCTATACAAGTATAAGAACTCGCAGGACTTTCATCCCCGCAAATTTTAGAGTACCTCAAAGACAAGCTACTAAACTTCGGCTCATTACTGCGATTCGATAAGTGATTCTCTGTAAAGACATCACATGAGCATCAGAGTTCTACCGCAATTTCTTCCAGTTTAAGTGTTTTCAATGATATATTGCACACGTGCTGTTCATTAGGCTTTCTTGTGTCACTGATAAACTCTGCGTGGGTCTATCAATCGAAAATTCTAAGCTCTCCTTCAGTTTTGGTGACTCATGATGAATATTTGCTTTTGGCCACAAGTGAACATACAGGAGCACCAGCTAGCTACGATAAGACTATAAACTGTTGATAAAAGTTTGAAGAGTTGAACACAAAGCTTTCAGAATACAAATGCTGAAGAATCTACGAAACATATAAGTACCACCTGGGAAATAGACGAGAAATTGACCAATGAAACTAGTGATCCATGAATCCAAAACGACAGCCAGCTATGTCACTTTTGAATGAGCTGTTAGAAGCGTTAACTATCTTATTCTACTGCAACAAAACTTGTTGCATGAAGTCAGAAGTCTCTTTTTCTCATTTTTTTCTGCCAATGATATCACTTCGATCGCGAAAGTAATTGCACAATCCGGACAGCACGAAACGATCTGTATTTGCTACTGTTTTAGTCGCATAAGTGCTTGCTGCCCTAAAGTCCGAAACTTTCGAAAATCAACTTTCGTCGCCACCTTTCCTTCAAATTTAACTCCTAGGCTAATTCATAACAAAAAATAGCTCAAGGGATATATTATACACCTATACATATGTTTATCTATGCATATCTAACATATTTCCTTAAAGAAATTGCTTTTCATTAAAACCTTTAGCGGAAATAAACAAATACGGCTTAGCGGCTAAGTGCTCTGCATAATTAGACATCTCTCTGTATTAAAATCAATAATTCTGCATATATGTTTTAACAATGAACGGTAATTCATACAACCATCCATGCACTCACCAGAAACTTTATCTAAATTTATTCCGGTCTAATACCATTCAAATATCCCTGAGAGCTCGTAGCATTTTTGAACAGCACTTTTATCTTGAGATTGACTAACAAATCGTTTATTTGATCAACGAATCTTCGAGGTAATTGCAAACATTTATTCTAATAGAAATGCCACAAAGATGTGAGATATTATTCAGAAATAATGTTTTGCTATTGCAAAGAAATAAGTCAGGAACCATCTGCCTTTTATACCTTTCCATAGCCGCGCAGGTGAAAGCTTTATGTGGCTTTTTTATGACTTGGCTAATGCGAAAATAATGGTAAAACTACGAAAATGACATTGAAATGATACGAATTAGCGCAAAAATGCTGGAAATATTCAAAAAATTCACCTACTGAATATTTGAGAAATAACAGTTTCTCAGAAGTAACAGTAAGCTCTCAAAAGTGACGCAGAGCCCAAGGCTGGTGTGCAGTTAACGTACTTAAAGACTACTTCAAAATTCCAGAGAGGAGCGCTTACAAATAACGCTGGGAATGTGTTCTTCCAGGTTCTAGAGGAAGATAAAGTCATCATGTGCACTCACGCTCGTACACAAAGTCGATAACATAGTTGGCAACAATTATGAGACAACTAACCGAGTGAATGCAATAGTGGGATCAGCGTAACATGTGAAGGAGCGTCACATGATGGAAATAGGGAAGAAATTTTTTCCATTTTGTATTTTAATGGCTGCGTATTTGGATATTTCCTTCTTCATACATTTGACGACGACGTCTAATCTTCAATACATTCTAACTTGCTCGCTTTTTAGACATTAAACAATAACTTTTTGACAACAGAAAGACATAATGGCTGTGAACATGGCAAAATTCTAGAAGACATTCCAAATTCTATTGGCATGAATTCTATGCAAAAACGGTGAATATCAAGGAAAAAAAATGGTAGTTATTGTTCGTCAAGTTACCAATCAATGAGGTATGTCGAAAGAGTGGTATTTCGTCAATCACTAAGCGCAAAGAGTGACTTTTCCGGTCTCGATTATTTTATTTCGATCTTTTTAATTAACTACCGAATGATATAGGAAGTCGGTGAAAAGGATCTGCAACGGATTTAAGTGAGAATGTTCATTATAGTGAACTTATCGTCTGTTATGGGCTGAAGTCAAAGAGAGGCTAAGCGAAATTGCTTATTAATTGTTAATAGGCATCCAGTGACGATTCTATGCTAAGAAAGGTTTGTCCAGGAATTTCCCGAGACGACAGTAAGTCCTGGCAAGGTGATTTCCTAGTGAATCCCTCTTTTTTAGTTTTAGGTGACGTTGCCGACTTGACAGACCTTTTACTGAGTACACTGTAGCCCTTATATTTATCCTTAAGGGAGGGCTGTAGAAATCGAAGCGCGTAGAAAAAAATACGTGATTTTGCTATTGGATTGAGGTTTTTTTCACCGTTTTATGAAAATTTTTAAATTTTTGTACTGCTATGATAAAAAGGGATTTTGTTCTCTCGCTGATGAATTTTTCTAAGATATATGCGCCTTGTATAGAGAAAGACTTTGGTTTACTACGGAATTATGCTGAATTTGACAATTAATCAATTGTATTGAATTGTATGGAGGATATCACAATAAAAAACTCTAGTTTTGATCTACCATAGCTTTATATAAGACACAAGAGCCATCATAATCGATAGAAATTAGCAGCAATGAGTAATTTACAACAAAAATGATTATGCATGCTGTGTACAATACCTGTTTATCGATAACTCACAATAGCTACGTTTATATCAATCATTCGTTTATTAACTATTATTCAGAGTTGAGGTAAGCGAGAAGAGGCTGAGTACTAATGGATAGTGGAAAAATTTCGAGCCGTAAGCGACAGCCGCGTTTGAATAAAAGGTTTAGAACATCGGCATTATGCAAACTACTGGTCAGAAATGTATGTCGCCAGAGAAGTATCCTTAGTGCTTCTCTCTCATCCGCACCCATTCAAATAAAATATTTTCTATTCCTTTTCAAGACTTTAGCAAATGATCGACAGCTTGACTATCGAGAATCTGAAGGGTGTGTTTTATTTTTCTAATACTTTTTATATTATGCTGTAAGGGAGAAGTAAGATTTACGGTACTTACAAGATAGACAACGACAGATTTTTGAGCCGATCTCATTCGCTGTATAAGATATTTTTATAGAAGTGTTAGTATTTGTTAGAAAGCTCAGATCTCTAATCACAATCATGCATTGTCGGTTTTTTGAATCACCCCTTTATCGCTGTAGCGTACAGAATAAAATTTCGTTTCTCTTTCGCCTTTCGCCTTTTCTTTCCGGATGCTACAGGGCTAAAAAAGGGTGTTTCAAAAATCGGTGGCGTACTGTTGTAGGCAAAAATTTAAGCCTTCGAACACTTGCAAACACTCCTATGAAAATTTCCTGTTCAGCGAATAAGAGTGATTTAGAAATTTGTCACCGTTTAACATACAAGTACCAAATTTTCTTTCACATTCAAGCATCTATCGCTGGACAGAGATTTCCATTCATATTTTCAATAACCATTCGATGGCACAAATCTCAACAATCTCAATGACAAGCCCATTGATGTAGAGCAGTGTGCAAAACTTCCGCGTCAGGCGGAACTAGAACCCACACCTCACTCTTTTCGGGAATGCGTGCTCTATCCGTTTACACTACTGACGCCCATTTTGCACATCGCTCTTTCTACGCTAAAGCGCACCTGTCTGCCAGCCGCCAGCCGTCAACGGCCTGGCCCTGTTAGTCGGTCTTGATATTGGCGTCAGTAGTGCAACGGATAGAGCACGCATTCCCGGAAAGAGTGAGGTGCGAGTTTTAGCCTCGCATGACGCGAAAGTTTTGCACATTGATCTGCATCAATGGGTATATATTTGAAACATCATACCAGCGCTATAAGCGGTTCAATAAAACGAGTATCATTTGATCATTGATAAGCCTTTATTGAGAAGGACGTTTTAATGTGTTGTCATATCAACAGATCATTGAATTTCGCACTCGGTGCCATGTCGGTCGCAAAGCACAATTTACATGCGGCGTCCGGTGCGCTCTTAGTGTAAAGCTCAATGTTCTTACGCTGTAACGACGAAGCAAGAAGTCTCCCTCATAAACTGAACACATTCTTGAAGTTTTCAAGTTGAATTTGCTGGTTTTTGTTGTCAAAGACCGCTGAGTTTTTTAGGAGAAGCTTTGCTCATCGAAAGATGCTAAAGTGTTGAATAACATATTTTCCCTGTTGCAGTGTAATACAGAGATCTTTCAAAAAAAATGCAGCACATCTTTTACTTTTCCAAGATTTAACTTTTTGAATAATTATTAAAATGTCTAGAGAGAGCGTAAAATAAGTTTTCTTCGAATATGGGTGCTGATAAGGGAAGTAACGCATCATGCGCTATGATTAACGCGCGCTTTTCCTACACTCACTCGAGCTATATATTAGAATTACCTCCACATAAGCCTCGATTGGAGATGTTAAGTTAGAAGGATGTGTTTTCAAGCTACGCTCTCGCAATACTGGTGATACAAATGCTCAATAAGGGCTAAAAATTTATTTTTGTACAAGGATATGGTACTATCGCTGAAAATTAAAGGATTTGAAGGCAGTAGTCACTTTTTGTGTCAGAAAATCTTCCTAAAAGGTTCACTCGTGATATTTTCTTTTTTATGGAACGATAAGATACGTCTGAGTTATATATTTCATTTATAAATACCAATAAACACCTATGACGTCCGCGCGACGCGCTAGCATTTTAGGCGTGAAATGTGATTTTCTTTTCGCTCTTACGGCGTTATATGGCAACCTTTCAAAAAACCAATTTTGCTATCAGAATTTTCGAAAGCTATCTAATGAGATTGAAACTCAAGTATTGAAGAGCCATATAACGACCCGAGGCGAGCAAACGAGGAAAACTGAGTGAGGAAAACAATTATATTTTCGCTGTTAGAACGTATTTAGAGACTATTTTTGAGCCTAAACAGATTTTTGCAATTGCAGAGATTTAAGCTTTGGACCAAATACCAAATGTCTAAAAGAAAACTTTTCTGCAGCGAAAAATCCCTTCAAACAATTGTGTGCCTGAGCTGGTACACGTCGTCTCTTAGAGGTTAAAAAAACGAGGCTTTTCAAAATAATAATGCTACTGCTTTTTTCTTTCTTTCTGAACCTTGAATCTGTTATTGACGCACAGAAGATTATCTGTGGCGAGCACTGAGAGCAATGAATTCGACGTTAAGACATTGAAACGGCGATGTGAACTGCGACTCATGTGATAAAGATGGGATAAAATAATGGAGGACAAAGAGGAGGATAATGTATTTGAAGGGATGACGATGGTGATTATTGACAAATTCATAAGTAACTGCAGGCCAGAAATTGAATAACTCTGGTCCCTCACTTTTTCTTAATCGATATGAACAGAATTTAGTACACACGAGCAAATACGAGCTGAACATCAATAGCGTAAAAAAATTCGTTATGAGCGAAAATTTGTACCTTCCAGGTTCATAACACTTATGAATAAGAAACACGAATGGTGGAGGAATTAGAAAAGTACTTCTTAACTGGCACCGAATGAAAAACAATACGATAGCGAGTTTATTTGCTTCATCTAATATGCAATACTCACAAAATCAACTAACCAATCAGTAACTCGTGACACTTATTCAGCGGAGTTGGTGCAATGATTTTGTACTTGCAGTTTAATCACGCCAACTAAACTCTCTAGAAATACAATGTTTACAGTGACCGTGAAGGATATTGTCTCCAACAGCATCCTACAGCATTCATAGAAAAGACGAAAGCTATGAACAGAAGCCCAAATAACACGTGAAATGAGGGAGAGCTTTGTAGTGATGAATGAGAGAAAAGGAATGGAATGGTAAAAATCCTGGAATTCGAACAGTATATCCGGCAAAAAGAAAAGATCAATGAATCAAACATCGGGCGAAAGGAAGATATTTCCATTTCTGAACGAATTTTCCAAAAGCGGTGTTGAACTTCCAGTTCAGTTAAACGTCTTGGATATGGCAGAATTGATTAGTAAAACGATTTGGCTTCTTGTATTTCTTTTTGGAACCTCGCTCAAAGCAATTAAATCTGATAGCGTATTTTGAGCATTGAAAAAGAAAGGTATAGCAATATACGTTTCACCAGCTACCAACAATCGACTAAACAGAACTGCCCGTGGGTTGATTTTGCCACATAAAGGCAGGTGTAAGTATTTCGGCGTCGCTTCTTATATATATACTGTATAAGGAATATCTCCCCTCTGATTTCAGTAAACCAAAAGGTGCAATGCAACTGCCGTGGCTGTAATGCCGAAACACGTGTCTTGTACTGTATAATTCCATAACAGACCTCATGAGAGGCTCAAAATATGCTGCCAGATTTTATTAACCCAATTTTTGGAAATTTTTCAAACCTTCATGTGTAACGAAAAGAGGTACTCGTTTGTTATATAAATATTGTTGCTGTGAGCACGTAATAGCTGCCTTAGCAACGAATATGAGCCATATGTGGGCACTTTATAAATACACACCCATTAGCGAAGAGGCTATTATCAGTCTTTTCTCAAAATTCATATTTGAATACCCGACACATATTGGACCTTTTTGACTTTTCAATAGGTCTCGATGATTTTCAATATCTAATGAATTTTAGAAGTTGAGACTTGCCAGTTCTACAAAATAGAATTTGACTGGCACGCGTCCCCGGTGTAAGCGAAAAGCGCTTCAACTCACGCGTGTTTCAAAATGTTTCACATACCACTCAGTACTCTCAGACCTGCGATATACACAACTTTCCCAACTGTGGCTTTCAAATTAAGCGTCATTTAAAATACAATTGTTGTGGAGATTGAAATGTAGCTTCGATATTATACGGCGTTTAAAGCTAAGAGCGGCAGCGGCAAGAACTGCTTCACATTAGTACCATAGCTTCTTGCTGAATGAAATATTGTTTTTTTCAATCGCTTCCAGAGTCAAAATTTGAATTTCGGTAAGGAAAAAATTACGCGCTTCATGCAATCGCAAATTTCGATTTATTAGATTAAGAAAAGCCTCACTGTGTGGGATGGTTCACTATGAACTGACGTGTTTGTTGAAAGTTGAAAGACTCAATTTAGTGGCGAAAAACGTAGCAATAGGGTCTAAGTATACAGACAGTTCCTGAGTGTCGCCTGGATGGTACTGGTCTCTTCGTCAGCTCAACTCACCAGTGAGTATACACTGTCCTGCTACTGCAAAAAAAATTCGTTCCATAAGCAGTTTTCTAAAGATCGCTAAGTGTATGGAATACCACTTCGGTTTCGATACCAAGCACAATGATCTTGATAAGATACTAAATTTGATAAGTAGCTAATGCTTGGTTACTGAATCAGCAACAAACTTCTACATTGCAAAATATGCAACAGCAAAGAGGCAAGTAGATAAACATTTTCACTGGTCATCAAATCGACTCTTACGTAATGACCAACTTAGAAAGCTTATAGTACTGTAAAACCAACTTTTCTGTTCACACCGACATAACCGATCATTTGTATAATCTTTGTTGATCAAGCAAATAGCACAAAGGTGATAGAAAAGATTTATTTCCCTAACGTTTCAACATCTTCACTTTCTGCTGATCATTTGAGCGCTGCCAACGACAAAGAGATTCGACTGGATCGGCAGCGAAGACGAACGACTGTGACCATCAGATTCGAAACATGGGCTTTGAAGAAGACAAACGACGTGACGTTAGCCAAACTTACCTTCACCAACTTCGCATTATTGGCTTAATCAACGAAAGCTGTATTAAAAGTTTGATCCTTCAAACATGCAGTATATTTCATTCTCATTTTCGCCTCATTGCTAGGTTGACGACGACTGCTATAATTGGGAAGTGGTTCACATCTTTTCGATAGCGGGCCTCCAATAATTCACAGTCAGGCATATGATGGCGTACACCACTTGTGTCCAACGCTCCAGTGCACATTATAAACTTCGAAAAGTGAAAAAAGACACCGACCAGTCTCAATCCATATCAAACTTCCTCATATGCCTCGAAAGCAGTTGGCGGAAATTCCTGCACGCTACAAAATGCAAACGACCTGATGATCCGTGTGGAAGAGTCGAAATTCCAAATCAATTCTTCTGACCGTTTATGCTCTCGAGTGTCCGTTAATGATGGGCTAATGAGGCATGAGGAAAACTCACTTTCAAAATGGCAACACCATGAAATGTGGTCAGATCTTCTTTGGCTTTCTCATGCCTATCATAATTTTGCCTGTTGACAGATAACGCGTTGAAAGTTAGCGTTAGCGTAGAAAGAGTGTAGTGCAAAACGAGCGTCGGTGGTGCAACGATTTAGCACATGCTTTCGGAAAGAGTAAGATCTGAGTTCAAATCCCGGCTGACGCAAATGTTTTTGCACACAACTCTACATCATTGGGTTTATCACAATTATATTTTTGATGATTTTTCCACTCTTTACTGTTAATCTATAATTTATACCGTTTCCGTATTTTCCTCATTTTTTTCAATCAACATAGTTTTCGAGCGCAGTTTTGGACTAGTTGGAGTCTGATGTCTATTGGTGCGCGCTAGGTCACTCCCATTTTTGGTTGATTGTTTACCTACAGTTTGCTGCTAAAACACGCCTGTTGAAATTTGGACTGAGAGTTTTGACGGGTTAGTGCAAAAATATGCGCTAGCCGAAAGGGTAGGCGTAGTCCCACTCCATTCCACGTATACAGGCTTCAAGTTCTACTCGTATCCCAGCATTCTTGCGATTAATCCGATTTTTTTCCCTCTAAAACTGCTCAAATAGTGACATCAAACATTAAAAAAATCATTTATTGCAAAAGAAATAAGAACTTCACCTTCGTGTTATAATAGATCACGATGTTTAGCGGCATAACAGAAGTCTTGGACAATTGGAAAAGAGAATCCATTTAAAGTTGAGTTTACACAACGTGATTCGACGTGATCTCATCAAAGATGTTCTTCATCAGAAAAGAGAAGGAACTTCATCTGTTTGTTCTATGTGTTTTCAAAATTTTTGAGTGCAGACTCTATTAAATGTCGAAAAAACGAATTTGATAAGAAGGCACATAGGAGTGTTCCTATCAAAAATCCCCATTTTCGTTTCTATCCTGTAGTTCTGATGACAGATGGTGAGCGAAATTACCAGCGAGTTACACAGTGTTCCACAAGTTCGGAATAAATGCAGAGCATTTTTTGTGGATGAGACTCATTCCTTTTTTACAATCTGTTCTTTTATTTCTCTCGAACTTCTACAAGATTGGTACTTCTTTTTTCGTCAATTTTTCATGGCTAACGTTTCGGCGGCAACCACCTTCGTCAGAGCCTTACCTAGAGTTATACGAGAGCGGTCACCGGTCTTGTGTGAAACAATTTGCAAAATCTGAAAAGAAGTACCAACCTCGTGTAAGCTTTAGATAAAGTAAAGGAAAGTTTGTGAAAAATTTTGCATTTCCTTAGTCATGCCGAGGTCTAGAAATAGTCACACTTTTAAGCTACTACTTTTTTACTTTTAGTTCATACCAATCATATATAGCTGGAAAAGCTCTGCTGCCTGCCAAGCCGCACTCATTGATATGCTATTAGATTCGTCCTCAATATGCATCAAAATGAGCTGCATGTACAAATATTATGTATAGCTGCATGGGTACTTTTCCGTTAGCTGAGCGTCATTTCGACCCTTCAGAAAACAACTATTTCGCGATTGCTTTCAACGATCAAACGATCATTTCATAGCTTGAACCAAAAAAATTTGAATGGTATATTTCATCTTCAAAAAGGCCTCGTTATTATGCTGAAAGAGCAAAAATAATTTTGTTTCCTTTTTCAAAGATTTCTCGCTGGCCAAAGCTTTGTCAAATATCGACCTCATTCACGCTGTAACACACAAAAGATTGCGCGTTGCAAATCTGGAAGAAAAGCATCGAGTGCGAAACCCCATTTTCTTTTCGTTTTTATGAAGCACTAAAAACTCTGTTCAAAAAACCAAAAATATGGTTAAATTTCTTGAGATTTGGTCTATCGTTTCTTTTTTGAAACTATGAAGAAAAAGCTTTGGTCAGTGCGAAATCTTTTACTGAGGAATAAAACATTATTTTTGCCCTTTCAACGCAATAGCAAGGTTTTTGAAATTGAAAGTACACCATTCAAACTTTTTTGCTTTAAGCTATTGATTGATTATTTGAACATCAAAAACGATCAGAGAATACGTTTTTCGCAATGGATCGAAGTGAACAGAGAATAGGTTAGGAGATTAATTTTTTTCGAAACCCAATCTTTTTTGGCTGTTGCAGCGTAATACCAGGACTGTCATAAAAACCAAATAAATCATGGGATCCTTAAGATTTGAATTATCGATTGACCAGTGGAAACTCTGGAGAAAAAGCTTGATCAGCGAGAAATTTTCTAATGAGAAACAAAATATTATTTTTCCTCGTTTACCAAAATAACAAGGTTTTTTTGTAGATGCAATATACCGTTCGAATTCTTTTGACTTGTGCTATCAAGCAATTACTTGAGCATTGAAAAAGACCGGGAAATGTATTTTTACAAAGGTTCGAAATGGCACTCAGTTAACGGAAAAGTGCCATTGTATGGCAAAATATATAAATGCACCTAGACATAATCTGCATGCACACAAGCACAACTTAACTTTCCTGAAAGCAGAAGAAGCAATGCATCCATTGAGTCTGACCTCATCTTAACGCAGTAAATGATCGCTTTGAATTGACGTTTAGTTCATTACGTAGAATTACTTGCGAGTTGTGTCAAACTAGTAAAGTTTGTGAATTGGAAAATTGACTACAAATTACTATAGCTCACAATTGAGCTCTAATTGAATTTCTGGGAAGATTCACGCTAGTGAGTCTCTTTTGGTGGAAGAGAGTATTTATGCTTATTCATGATTGGTTCAAGAGCGCTTGTGGCACAGTGAGAGTGGCAGTGGAGATGATTTACGACATCTATGATTGATCCTCTTCTCATCTGTCCAACTGGTATCAGACTTGTCTAGGAGGATAACAGCACTAACGTGATCCATCGATAGGCCACTGCGAGTCACTGTAAGGCCACATATGTAATCAGTCACCTCAAACGAAGCTAAAAATCGAAGACGAATGCATGGGACATCCCTCAGAGATTGACCAACGCCAAGAGCTCTATCATTTTTTTTCTATGATTGGATCGGCCATGCATTCGATCGTTGTTGACCATATATTGCCAGTAATTCTCAACAAGTGTCGGGCCAGAAGAATTGGAACCAAAAAGGAAGAAGGATGCGCCTGTGTGTGCTAAACAGTGTGCTCTGCGCAGCAATGAGTGATATAATATCTTGATAACAGCTAATCGATTGCAAAAAACTGCCACTTATTCAGTCAGGAAGGAAGTGTACCTTGTAATGAGGCAAACCATGGTCAACTTTTCTGTACATAAAAGTGCAATATTTTATCGCACAAACACTAAACGGACGATGTGCGTTCCATCACTCAAAAACTACACCAAAACTGGACAGTGTAAGCTGTGTAGGAATCATTTCTTTCTTGACGGTTTGTTTGGCGCAGAGAACACGTTACTTGAATTTTTTCCAGTTAATTGATAATTTATTCTCCACAAATTTAGTGACGAACATTTGCCACCAAAAGCTCTACTCCGTACTTAGAATTATGAAAAACTCTTCTCAAACGAGTTCCTTTAACGAATTATTTGACGGGTATTTAACCTTCACTTCAGTACTAATCGCTATATGGAACCATAATTATTGCATATTATTCAAGTACATAGAAAATAGTAAAACGGATGCAGCATAAGTCCAAGGGACATTCAATGGTTGGCAACAATGTGGTTTCATAATACACAATGATAGTGTACCATAAATAAGACTATACACATAACCCATAGCCTCAAAGCGACAGAACAAAGCCTGTTCTGTGATTATTTCATTTATTCAGCCTCTTAGGTTATTTGGATACTGAAAATTATCGCCTCGTCTGGAAAAACAAACAAAACACAAAGTAAAGAGTCATCCCTTCTTCGGGCCATACAAAATTAGTTGTCATTAAAAATGTGTTCTAACCCTTTGAGGACCAATTAATCATAACATGGATGGCTGTCGTAAAAATTAGATTTATTCAGCAATCAGTAGAGTCAGTAAGGACTCGACGAATTATTTTCCTGAGATCGATACTGTGATCGACAAAATGGGAAAAGGTTTGAGAAGAGGTCAAAAGACTTTAAAGGTTTTAATGGTCAAAGTTAAAGAGCTGTGAGTAACAAAATCGGCCAACATCAATTCATTTAAAGATCAAACAAATCGTAAACGATAAATTAGAGAAGAAGTTTCTTTCACAGTGTCAACAGACTGAGCGCATTCCATACTCGGATTCATTACTTCGAAAAAAAATCTTCATCTATTTTGTTTCATATTATACCTTTCCTTCGAGTGCTTTATTAAGACCACGCTCAAATTTCAATAAATCCTTTCATTATTATTTGAGCCAACATTATCATATGAGAGGATTTATTGAAATTTGAGCGTGGTCTTAATAAAGCACTCGAAGGAAAGGTATAATATGATAAAAATACCAGCCAGCTAGCAATCGAGTGCGGAAACATTCTGTGTTAGGTGAATGTTTCACCTGACATAGAGTGTAAAACGTACGTCTTTGATAACTCTATGTAAGGGAGCAGAGCTCCAAGAGAACTTCAAAAATATCGAAAGACGACAGGTTCTGCCCGACTGACGAGTCTGTAAAGACGGAACACGTGTATCGGGCTGTTCAAGAGCCTTTACCAGACCACATGACATGTTGGCTCAAATAATAATGAAAGGATTTATTTTGTTTCATTTCAAAAAATCCGATACTTTTTATTTAGAGTACGTTTGATACGTATATGAATGAATTTACGTGGAACCAGGATGTCAAATGAGAGTCTAGGTGAAAATGCGTGTGATACTCCTCGATCTTAGTTGCTTAAAGCCAATAAGAGTTAACTTTTCTTGAAGAGAATCAGACTACACACGTTCATTTGACTGCCACTGCCGGAATTCAAAAACAAATCTCTCGAGCACGAACGAAGAGAATTTTAGCTAATTCATTCATACTTATGTGATCTTTTACGATAACATCACAACATACCGTCAAAAATGTTTTCAATGTTCAAACGAATCTATTATCGCAGCTCATTAACACTAAAGTAGACTCATGCATTTCTAGTTCAAACGGGAGATTTTTTCGAAAAAAAAACTTACGGAGTTAGAATCTTGAAAAGTTTCGCATTTTTTGTTTTCAAAACAAATTTAATAAACAGCCGAAATATACTTTCACTGGCATGATTCGAATCATGTTCGTTATCTTGCAGCATAATCGGTCGAAAAGATTTTAAAAAGAAAAAGACACGGCTGTGCTTTATGGGCGCGTGCTCGACTACTCTTTCTCGTTAAGCTTTCATTGATGAAGAAAAATGAGCTCCTTTTTTCCTCATGAGATTACTGAGGCTGGACATAATAAATCTGTCACCTCTTTGATACATAATGGGCCTCATTGATCACATGGTTTTTTTGGATATAATATCTTTCTATCCACATCTTAACTAATATTCATGACCAGTTTCAATGATTTCACAATCAATATACGATGGGATATAGTACTTTTGCTTATAATATCCGTCAATGTATATTGGCCTGCTAATTTACGATTAGATTTGTCCACAAGTAATGCGAAGGCGATGAAAATAAACTCAGCAAAGTCGGTCATCTTTCAAAAAAAGCTTTCATTGGATTTCTTCATTTCAGACATAAAAACGGCAAAAAATTTTATAAGAATTGGTTTGGCGTAATGAATTAGCTAAAAGTAAGTCTGGATTTATCCTATGGCTAGCGGATCCATTCCGTCACAAACTAAATTAAAACGACACCGCACTGATGTAGAATAACGACTGGCATGTGGCAAATAGCGACTAATATCGCTACGATACGCCACCTTAATAAACTCTATTATCGACAGATCTTCATGATTTATTCCAGAGATTCCTTATGGTGTCTGCTAATTTGGAAACAAGAAATATCACGTTTTTCTAAACGTAGTCTTCTCTTTTTACTACTTTCATAAAGAGGCCAAACACGCGAAGCATGCGGGAGGACTGCTGCAAAGCTAAGCGCAGAGTGGCAATCTGCCATATTGTTCTGGAATTTTTGAAGATTTTGTTTGCTGGAGAAAATATCAGATTCGCCTGAGTGTTTAGAGTATAAAAGGATTACTTGTGAGAGCGGACAAGCATTGTACACAACCATGACTATGTGCACACGTACGATAAAAATTAATTGACAAATAAGGAGTATGTTCAGCATTCCACGTGGTCGCAACTCACAAACCACGTCGGATATTCAGTGGGACGCTTTTGAACGCAAATATCAATATACAACTCTGTTACTGTTTCGACTTTAGAACAATTTATGGTCTACTCAACTTAATGAGACATACAACAATTTGGAAGAAATAACAAGTGGATCAATTTGGGCAACTTCTTTTACTAATTTCAAAGCCTGATTATTTGAAAGAAAAAAATCGGTGTTGACGTCACATTCAGCGTTGAGTCGTTAATTTCATAATGAAGATTAGCACCTTGGAAATGACCTAGGTACAAGAGTTGCTGAAACATTTCTCAAGGTCAACTTTGCGTCAGAGAAATTCCATAACATTTTTGTGTTCAGTAGATAGAACAAAACCCCTCAGTTTTACACAAATTCTCTAATTTACTGAAATCGTGGTAGTGTTAAGACGCTTCAATCAAGAATCGAAAAGTAAATGGTAGACCTTACTCCATGCTAGAGCAAAGCCCGCTTTTCACCGTTAGACGGTCGAGTGTTACCATTATATCACCGATGTTCTTACGCTAATATCGGTCTTTCTACGATACAAGGCATTGATATCGTCAGCAACCAACCATCAACGGGTTTTGTCTAGCAAACACATATCAGCATCAAATCCAGTTGAGGTAACAGATATTAGAAATATATTTTTAGTTTGCAAGAATTTTTTATCCTACTTCTTGTTCAAACCTAATAGCTGTCACCTTAATTACATTTAGTGTCAATACGCATCTACCAGACCAAATCCTTTGATTGTCGATTACCGGCATTTCAACTTCCATTCTTTCTTCAATTAACCGAAGAAATGTCAGAATAATAGAAAATCTCAGCATAAACTTTGCGGCTTGTAACTGGAACAATCGAATGATGATAGTTACGCATTCCACAGGCAGCGAATGATTCTCAGGTCATGGTCAGAGGTACACATCAATTCACGTATATGACATTTCTAATCGAATGGCATTTTGCTCTAAACGAGTCTCATACTTGAAACGATTCTTGGTTCCTCTCTGTTAGACGGCGCGGCATAAAGAGACGATTCATGTCTCGGTAAAAGAGCTTTTTATAAGAGTGTTAGTAATTTTCGGAAGCTTAAATCTCCGAATAATGTCGCATTCAGCCGTTTTTTGAAAACACTCTTTTATAACGTTGTAAAGTTTGGCAAAAATTATGTTCTGCATTGGCAGTTCTATTTGGCAGCATTTGCAATTATGTTCTGCATTGGCAATTCTACTATTAATTCGCTGGTAGTACGAAAAGCATATTATCTTATAGAGAGAATCTCATAGGATCAGAGTTATACGTTTAATCTAGAGTTTCTTTCTTTCGGAGCATATCTAAAATTCCCTATTTTATGGCAAACATCGTACTTATCATGTAACACGCCAACATATTTCGATCGATCGATGGTGGGCCGCTGCATCGAATCAGCGGCGACTACACTCCGACCGTATATTAGCCGGTAAACAAGAGCGCCGAAGATGTGAACTCATTCTTGTTCTCCTTGTTACAGTGTAGTGAAACCTTTTCTTCATAAAATAAGTGCAGCGCTGTAATCGTGGGAATGGACGTTATCTTATGTTTGCTAATAGTCTGAAGGAAGAGCTTTATCCTGCGAGAAATATGCGCTTGTAAAACACAAATGTTTTCCTCTCGCTGAAGCATTATAAAACGACTTTAACCTAGCTTCTTTCTCCTCACCCACCCACACACGTTATAAAAAGAATATTTTGCATGCATTAAGAATGTAATACAAAACAATTTAACAATCTGATTAATATACAAGAGCCTCACTTTATTGATATTTATATGGGATAGGTCACTGGTGTGCTCTTTTGCAGTGTTCTTTTGCTCTTTTCGTGTGTAAGGGACGAGAAAAAAGAGAGTGCATTATCATGCTTTTATTACTTGGTCTGCAATACCATTTTGTCATGTGGCCACCTCTAGGAAGATGAATTCAAACTCAAATAGTAAATTTCGGTGCTAAAGACTAACCCGAAACTCTTTAGTGGAAAGCCCACAGTTAGTGCATTGTCCGGAAATCGAACTCGGGTCGACCTCGTGTGAGACAAGCACTCTACCACTAAACCCTCAGTGTTCCTAGGATTGGTAAGAAAGCACCTTGTGCCATGTTCACTTGGCATCCATGTTAATGCATTTAAGAAGACAATTCAAAAGTCCGACTTTCTATAAACCTCGGCATAATTAGTCGTTATATGAAAATCAAGAAAACTTATCATGATCAGCTGACGCGAGGTTGGTAAATTAGTCGTAGAAGCTCGGCTAACGTTTCGGCGACCCGCCTTCTTCAGAGCCTGGGCGTTTGTAGCATTGGTCTATGTGAATGATTCGCATGGTCTTATTATATGCTGCCTATCTCAGGCTAAAAAATCAAACGAAAAAAGGGCGCGAGATCTCGTGTGATGGTGACGCACTCGTCCTTCCGGTTCATTTCGGAATTTTGGGCGTTTATCCAAAATGCCTCAAGAAATTTGTGCGTGGATGTTTTTGATTCCCGAGCTAGCATTGTGACAGTCACATCAAAATCATTGTTGTTGTGTTTATGTGCCCTATGTAAACCTAAAGGTTTGGTTTTATCTATTTTAGACTTAATATCTAGATGTTCTTTTATGCGGATGAAAAGTGGTCTACCCGTTTCGCTTATGTATTCTTCCCTGCATGTTTTACATGTCAGTAAATAAATTGTGCCCCAAATCTCAGTATGGTGTTGCACAATCGATCATAAAGTCTATTGCGGATCAGCTGATGGCGTAAGGTGGGAGGTGGGATTTCGATAAGTACCACGGAATTTTCGAGACCGCATCTTTTTAGGCACCTTTCAACCGCGATACTAATTTCTTTAGATATAAATGGCAGTTTGAAGGAAACTCTATTTAGATATGGAGAATTGTTCTTCTGGTACCTAATTCCACTTTTTGAGTATTCTTAAATAGCAAATGTTTTGTAGCCGTTGGAAGTGGCAATTTTTCGTGCCAAGTTTAACGATTCGTTCTTTTCCTCTTCTCCTGCGCACACACTTTTAGCCGTTCGAAACATGTTTTTAATTAGCGCTTTTTTCATGTGTGAAGGATGAGAGGAAAGGTGGTTGACCAAAATGTTTTTGTTACTTGGTTTTTGATACCATTTTGTACTATAGCCACTATCCAAGAGCCTTACTTGGATGTTTAAGAATGGAAGCCAGTCCCGTTTAGACTTTCTCGCGTAAATTTTATATGCTCTGACTGTCCGTTTAAGACTTCAAAACAATTGTCCATTTCCTCTTGTGTGGAACAGACAATGAAACAATCGTCTTTATACCGGAAGTAGAGCAATGGGCGGTGAACGAGTACTGGAGCTCTCACCTTATACATAAAAGCGATGGCAAGACTAGATGCTTAACGTTGACCCATGGCTAACCCCCTGAGTTATGTGAAGTATTTTCCCAACCACCGAAAGATTGAACAACTAAGACATTGTTTTAGGAGGGTCATTAGTTGTTGAATTGTGAAGCCATACATATTTAATTTTGTTCATTTTCAGTTAAAAGTTCGAAAATGGCTTGCATTGCAGAGTCATTTGATACGTTGGTATAAAGTGAGGTGACATCAAATGACTCTATTACGTGCGAGTTGTTTGGCTTCGCGCAACGTAGGTGATCTAGGAACATTTGGGTATTGGGTAGATGGGTTGGTATGAATCTAAGCACCTGAGTAAAAATAAGGTTTAGAAACCACGTTATTCTATCCGTAGGTCCGCCTATACAACTGATGATAGGTCTAACATTGTTTGCTGATGGATCGGTCTGATCTCAATAGATGTAAGTTTATGTGTTTTTATGAGAAGCTCAGTATCTTTTTCATGAGGTGCTCAGTATCTGTAGAAACGCCTTTGGGGAAGATTAGTAAACAAATCAATAGCTATTTGTAATGAATCCGGCGCGATATCAAAAAATAATCTAAAAAGAAAGTTTGACCGCCTTCAATCAAAATCAAACGTAAAAGCGTCGATTTCCGTGTTAACATCGATAAATCGAAGAATCAAGACGCTTTAGAGAGATCAAGAGTCACTGTGTTAGGTGGCGTAACGCTTCCGGATGATGCGCGTTCATTATTAGAATTGGGTCCAAGTTTTGCACCTAGTCAACCCATTACTAAATTAACCCTGCGCAGGATCGTATGCAGTCTACAAGAACTTCAAAATCAACTGCGCCACAAGGCTAGATTAGAAGGGTTAGGTAACGAAAAACAAACAGGTACACTACCACCTATCCCCTTCCCACAAGCTTTTTACAAAGGAGAAAACCGAAGAGCGAACTCGACCCTATTTTTCGAGTTTTTTCAAACGGAGTTCTGCAAATACTCAACAACTTTCGGCATTGAAAACTAAGCTCCAATCTGACACACAAACAAAAACAAAGTTTGCCCAAATCAGGGAGCTCATAAGATCAAAATCTATCCGTAAGTATCCTGTAAGTGATAAAGGTGGGGAATTTGTAGTGATTCCAAATCAGCTGGATGTCGAAATAACGGAGAAACATCTTCAGGATGTCTCCCTCTATCGCCCATCCTCTGAAAAGGAATATTAACTCCAATGTAAAGATTTAAACAAAGAATGGGTCAACACGGCAAGCGCAACGGGTTTGGAAACTTCAGTTATCTCTCGACTCAGGAACAATAATCCTATTTGTCCGGCCCTAAACCTTCTCATAAAAACACATAAACTTGCGTCTATTGATGATCTAGTGTCAACCGATCCATCAGCAAACAATGTTAGACCTATCATCAGTTGTATAGGCGGACCTACGGATAGAATAATGTGGTTTCTAAACCTTATTTTTACTCAGGTGCTTAAATTCATACCAACCCATGTATCCAATATCCAAATGTTCCTAGATCACCTACGTTGCGCGAAGCCAAACAACTCTCACGTAATGGAGTCTTGATGTTACCTCACTCTAAACAAACGTATCAGATGACTCTGCAATGTAAGCCATTTTCGAACTTTTAACTGAAAATGAACAAAAAGTAAATATGTATGGTTTCACAATTCAACAACTAATGACCCTCCTAAAACAATGTCCTAGTTGATCAATCTTTCGGTGGTCGGTAAAATACTTCACACAACTCAGAGGGTTAGCCATGGGTGAACTTTTAGCACCTAGTCTTGCTATCGCCTTTGTGTATAAGGTGAGAGCTCCAGTACTCGTTCGCCGCCTATTGCTCTGCTGCCGGTATATAGACGATTGTTTCATTGTCTGTTCCACACAAGAGGAAATGGACAAATGTTTTGAAGTCTTAAATGGACAGTCAGAGCATATAAAATTTACGCGAGAAAGTCCAAAAGGGAGCTGGCTTTCATTCTTAAACAACAAGTGAAGCTTTTGGATAGTGGCTATACTACAAAATGGTATCGAAAATCGAGTATCAAGAACATTTTAGTCAATCACCTTTCCTCTCATCCTTCGCACATGAAAAATTGTTAACTAAAAACATGTTTTGAACGGCTGAAAATGTGTGCACAGGAGAAGAGGAAAGGAACGAATCATTAAACTTGGCACGAAAAAATGCCATTTCCAACGGTTACAAATCATTTGTTATTTGGGAATTTCAAAAAGTGGAATTAGGTCCCGAAAGTACACAACTCCGCACCTGAATAGAGTTCCCTTCAAACTGCCATTTATATCAAACGAAATTAGTAGCGCGGTTAAGAGGTGCCTAAAAAGATGCGGTCTTGAAAATTCCGTGACAGTTATCGAAATCCCACCCCCCACCCTACGCCATCAGCTGATCCGCAATAGACTTTATGATCGATTGTGCAACACCATATGAGATTGGGGCACAATTTATTTACTGACATGTAAAACATGCGGGGAAGAATACATAAGCGAAACGGGTAGACCACTTTTCATCCGCATAAAAGAACATCTAGATATTAAGTCTAAAATAGATAAAACGAAACCTTTAGATTTACATAGGGCACAAAAACACAACAACAACGATGTTGATGTGACTGTCACAATCCTAGCGCAGGAATCAAAAACATCCACGCGCAAATTTCTTGAGGCATTTTGGATAAACGCCCAAAATCCCGAAATGAACCGGAAGGACGAGTGCGTCACCATCACACGAGATCTCGCTCCCTTTCTTCGTTTGATCTTCTAGCCTGACCTAGGCACATATAAATAGGATCATCCGAATCATTCAGATAGGCTAATACTACATACGCCCAGGCTCTGAAGAAGGCGGGTCGCCGAAACGTTAGCCGAACTTCTACGACTAATTTACCAACCTCGCGTCAGCTAATCAAGATGAGTTTTCTCGATTTTCATATAGCATTTAAGAAGAGCTTACAGTTAACTTTATGTGAAAATTTGAACTAATTATACAAGAAGATTCAACTGAGATAATAACAAGCACAAGGAGTCGATGTAGGACATTAATGAATAAATATTAGTAATAAATAATGAAAAAATAAAAAAGCTATAACAATGGAATAGCAACTATTCGCTGAATTCTCGCTATAAGGAGAGGAAGGAGTCACTACGACTGGCACGAGAGCCATTTTAAAGGTTACGAAAGGGCAGCAACTGAAGTCTGGTTAGTATGGTGAGATAGGCTCCATAACATAAATAATGAAAACACTGTTGGTCCAAACCCATACGGGAAGGTACCCCTAAAATTGCACCACAACAAATGAACTAAACGCTGCTATCAAATGGTGTTCAAGTAGCAGTGGTTTGAAAAGCTCTGTAAGACTTATAGATATTCCACCTAATACACTGCGTCGCCAATTGCTTCGGAATCGCTTGTACGGCCGTCTATGTAAGACAGATGCCCTAATGGTTGGGAAGGAGATGGCATGATTTTGCGTAGAATATACTAGATCTTTTTCACAACATGTGATGAAGATTACATTGGCAGAGCGGGAAGACACTTTGGATCTGCATTAAAGGACACTTAGACAGGAAATCAAACAGCCAAGCAAGTGAGGATTTAGGGGTCATAGGGTAGAAACGCATAACGATGAGGACTTTGATGTGGTAGGAAGAATCCTGAGGCAATAATCAAAAACATCAGCGCCAGAAACCTTTGAGGCTTTTTGGATGAACCGCAAATATCCAAGAAAAGTTGAAGCGAAGTGCGCCTGAGAATGACAAATGATATGGCACCTAATCTTAGATTCACTTTCTAGTCTGAGTACGGATCATTTCTCACAGTGTGTCACATAACACCAGCGACCTCTCCCAGTGAAGTGTTAGTAAGGTGAGATTTCTGTATAATAACCGGTCTGCTAACTTGTATTGTATTAAGTTCCTGATGAATACGAAATATTAACCGAATAATCAGGTATGGTATGACATAATACGTCTAGGTTCTGACGAAGGCGAGGTCGCCGAAACTTGCCATGAAACTTCAAGAAAGAAGTACCAGCCTCGCACAAGTTTTCAATGAAGTAAAGGACCGTTTGTTACAAACTTTGCTTTTCTTTCATGTCGAAGGTCAGAAAGAGTCGGACATTTGAATTACTTCTGTGAGTAGTCCCTTCGTCATTTGTCACCAACTGCAAAAATACTCTGAAACCAAACCAAAAATCGTCTATAAATGTGAGGCACGCGAAAAAGTTTAATTTCTAAACGTTTTCTACTCGTCATGGTATTACTGATGAAATTCTCACAATAATCAACACCATCAAATCTATACTCCGTAAGTTTAAACACAGTTGGACCGGAGGTACCGTGGTAATGACGACCTTTGAACACAAGGGCAGCGCCAGTTCTACGTCGAACCGAGCCCACAAAACTTCACATCCCTCCGAAATTGAAAATTGATATCCGACTTGCCTAAACTAACTCACTTCTTCAATGCAGTGAAAGCAGCCTAGCTTTTCCGACGTTTATAGAAAAAAGGCGACAATTCTCAACTAGCAGTCAAACCACCACACAAAAAGTTTGAAGAGCTTCATGGATGATGGATGCGAGAGCTAATCAAATGGAGAAAGTTCTGAGATTCGAACAGTGTATGTGAAGACACATCGTGCAAAAAAAGTATAAATCCCAACGCAAATCTTGGATATTTTGCAAAGTTCACAAATGTAAGTTTGAAAACTTCCCCAACTCATTAGGTCGTTCCATAAGTTTGGCACTAAAGCAATAAAGACTAAAATTATTAACTGGAAATGATTTAGATTGTATGATTTTGATATCGTTCAATTTCGCATTTTCTTGCGAACATTTTGATAAACAACTACCATATACTTGCTTTAATATGGAGCTGTCGTGGAGACCAATTGGCTTGCTACCTTTGCACGAATGTCGGATAGGGGAACATGCTTGGGAAGAGGCGCACAAGATCAATAGAGCTTCCTGTGGACAGCCAAAGCGCGATTGATGCTCCGGACGGTTCTCTCCAGCTCAGAACTTCACGAACCACTTTCTGGCCATTTTTTCTGCAACCGTATCATCGCCCCGAATTATATTAATCTTGTGCGCCGCTTCAATGGCATTTTCCCTAACGCGCCATTCGTACATAAATAGCAATCAAGTTTGTTCCCAAGACAGCTCCATCTTAAAGCAAGTATATGTAAGTTGTATATCAAAATGTTTGCAAGAGGCATTTACACTGGACGGCACTAAAGTCTTTATTTTTTACTTTTTTTGTGCAAGTCATTAATCAATAACGTATGGTTAATAAGTTGGGTGTTTATTTCTCTAAAGTAAAATTTACTGAATGACTTCACAATATGGAGCTACTAAGACTAGTTACAAAGAAAGGCGAGTCGGACTTGTCCCTTTGTCATACTTCTAACTAACTGTATAAAGTGCGAAGAAATTGTGTCAGAATTTCTTCTTTGTATGCTGCAAATGTGGCGTGTGTAGTACAGTAATTTTAAGATGGTTTTTAAGGTATAATTATTTGTCATACACTCAAGATCACAAGATCATTTGCCTGAAAGTCGTTATACATAAGCTCTCTATAATTGTGGAGTTATGAAATTCACATTAAATCAGTTCAATAATGCAAAACTCTGAGTTAATCTATATGTAGACCTCCACATGTCATTGCATTAGCCACATGCGTAACCAGCCGGATCAACATTGATACGGATAGAGTCGAGTACTGAGGTGTATCCTACCGCATGGACTAACGCCGAACGCTTTAACACTCATATTCCACTTACATATGTTATGGAAATATTAAAAATAGCACTTTATTGGTATTACACATCATCCTAGTAGTTGACCAAAAGTGAGCATATCTCAATGAAACTTACAACTTTATCAACTAGTCATACTTTTTTTTACCAAACAAATCAGTAAACACTCCATCACTAATGCTGACTACATGTCTTGATGTGAAATAATGACCAGATCTACTGAAATTTGAGCGTGGTCTCAAGAAAGCACTTGAATTGAAGGTATGATTTTATTGAAATTTCAGCCAAAGAGCAATCGAGTGTACAACATTGTAAAATCGGTGATAAACTTGATTTGCAGTGTAATCGTTCATCTTCGCTACCTCTTGTTGTGAGATCTGGAACACCCACAGAGGACTGGCTAAAAATATTGGAAGACGACGGATTCTGCCTAACTGACGAGACTGTAAGATTACGTGTATCGGGCTGTACAAGAGCCCATTACCAACCAACATGACATGTTGGCACAAATAAGAAGTAAGAGATCTATTGAATTTGAGCGTGGTCTTAAAAAACACTCGAAATAAAGGTATACTTCCTATTGTTTCAATATGCAGATATTGCTTTTGTTTGTCTTGAAAATACTGGACGCCGAGTGTGGAACCTAAATTTCTTTTGGCTCTTCGAACGCACTAAAAGTTCATTCAGATAACCAAGACCGTTGTTGAGATTCTTGAGATTTGATCAATCGTTTGATTGTTGAGATTCTAATGGAAAAGCTTCTGTCAGCGAAAAATGTTTGAATGAAAAACAATATTTTATTTCTGCTCTTTTAGCGCAATAGTAAAGTCCTCTTAGAAATGAAGTGAACCATTCAAATTCTTTTGATTTAAGCTGTTGAATGATTTTTAAAACATTAGAAAGGACCATAAATAAGCTTTTCCTGGAGGGCCGAAACAGGGCACGGATAGCGGGAATAATCCAGTAAAAAGCTTTGAATGTTTGAATAAGGGGCAAAGTTTTACTTTTAGTCTTTTGACGCAGTAACGAAGCCTTTTTGTAAATGAAATACATGGTTCAAATTTCTTGATCTTAGATACCTGAACATCAAAAACGACCAAAAGACGCCTTTTTCAAAAGTCGAAACAGGGTGAAGATAATGGAAAAGTACCCGAATAGCAGGAAATGAGTTGCAAGAGATGTTTGCACACGTTTCGTCCGAATTCCTCTCAAGGTGTGTCAAAGACGAACCATTCCACGATCGCCATATTGAACGCCAACTTCTCAAGAAGGATCACCAGAAGTGTGCAGAAGGATCAGCAGAAGTGCGCAGTAGCAAAAACCGTAAGCCACAGCCATTTTCCGGGTTCTGCGATGATTTGGGCCGGCATTTGTTCCACCGGAAAGACGCCGATGGTCTTCATCAACAGAAACGTCAAAATCAATACTGCTAGCTATAGCAGCAACTTTTAGGGAGCGTAATATAGCCTTAGAGTACTCAACATTTTTGGCGCAGATGGATTTACGCTTAAGAAGTGCTGAGCTCTTGCGCATTCGGTCCGTCAAACGATTGCGACCTGTCAGGAACACTTCCCAGGCTTGGTTCACAATGGATGAAAAATTAGGTTGCTCGCTACACTAGTGTAGACGAGCATAAAACGCTTCGACATGCGCTTGGGATGAAATTACGGTGGAAACATGCATGAGCATCTGTGCAACTCAATAGTGCGATTCGTTGATTTTCACGATCCATTACTTGAGCACAACTGAAAATAGACAAGGAAATAAGACAGCTTCTAGACCAAAACTGAACAGAAAATTTAATGAAATTTTCGGTATTATTTGAAAAAATATCATGTCATTGATAAAGATCAACAAAATAATAAACATCAGAACTTCTCTCGCACCCTTTAATGAACCAGTGCGAATGACGGATTTGTTACCCATTAGTATCGTAATCTTCGGGAAGTTGATTTTGATGCACAGAAGTGCTTCCTTGGTTTTTCCGCTATCACTCAATGGATCGTCCAGCTCAAATACTGTGATGATTGTCGTCAATAAGTGAGTTTTATCTTGACAAAGTCTCATTCATTTTCTATTTTTGGAGACAGACTATTGTTGTTGGAATTTTGGAAAGAACTTGCAATGAGAGAGTCTGATCAGTGAAAGGACGCAGAAATGCTTTTGTGTCGATGACCTGGTACCGCATGTAATGTACAAGGACATATCCAACAGACAATTAGTTGTTTTCTAATTATCAACCGTCATGATGACGATTAATTCTTGTTTTGAGCGAGAGGGTACCAGAACGACAAGCTAGGCAACATAATTTTTCTTCAGTTGCTAATATAACTTCATCAAATGCTGACAGCAGTATAACATCACAGCGGACGAGTGTTTTTCTCTACAAAAGAGATATATGAGCACCAAAATCAAGAGAAGGTGTATTAGAGAACGTGATTAGTTACAGAGTGAGAGAAACGCAGAATTCTTTCTTCCAAAATGCAGAGGAAAACCAATTTCCAGAACGGATATTACAGTCAAAAGGGCGGAGCTACCCCAACTTTGCCGCAGCGACAGGGGTAACATCCATAAGTGACACAGTGAGCACAGCGAAAAACTGGACGTCGTTACAAGAGGATCAAGCATTGTTAAAGGTGTTAATGGTGAGTGAAGTGTGGTAAAGGTGAACTGATCTTACAAAAATTTGCAAAAGTCTGCCGAGGCATGAAGTCACTGTTCTAAGTTATGCAAGCACTCTGACACCAATTTGCCGATGGCCCAGAGACGGAAGTTTTGGTTAGCGTGTAGCCTGAGATTGATCCAGCAACCGAATGTATGCTACAGGGCGCATTCAATCACTCTGTAAACTTAGTCGCAAAGCAAAAATGTAATTACTACTCGCATAAGCCATTTGCTGCCTTAATGATAGTCCAAGAACTGCTCATCACGCTTTTGTTGTAAATCTTTGGAGTAATTTTGCTCTACTAACAATTTATCAATGACTGGTACCCGACAACGCACAACATGCCATTGCTTTTCTGAAAGGTGCTCTCTGACAGGCATAGTCAACGTTACATATCAGGTCTCGAATAGCTGTGTAATGTCTTTTATGATAATTTTTCAAAGAGAAAATTGACAACGTAAAGCCTTGCAAAGGTGTCCTCTAGAATTCAGTGTCACATTAGGAAAGCATTTCAAAAGCAAAGATTGAGACGTCTTCATCCCTCGAAAAAAAAAAGAAAAATTATTACTTAAAATGGTATTTCGCAAACAGTAGATAGTTATTTTCTGATGACGCCGAAGTTCCTTTTCTTTTTACGTACTGATTCGTTTGTGTGATTATTTCATTAGTCTGCAATCTGGAGACGAATTTATCTTAAGAGTCAAGCACAAATTGATAAATCATGTATGATGAAAGCGTTTGAAAGACAGCTTTTTCATTACATGAACAGCGATCCAAGGGCTACCCGATTTAAGACTGCGTATTGGTCGCCGAAGAATATAAAACTACGTCAAGCACATCTCATTTTTTCAGTTAGTATGATATCATAAATTTTCCACCACTGCTGAGAAGTTACAAAATGATGTTTAAAAAATGAAAAAAATCGATAGTTCCCAAAAGACTTCGCACGGCTGACAAATGTCCAAAACACTAGAAAACATTGAAGGCTGTGAAAAAAATGCCCGTCTAAAGAATCGATTTCGATAAAATTGCGTAATTATGGTTTTGCATGTAAACCTTCTTAATAATTGCGAGTCTATTTCAACTCAGTGTTTCTGCCAACACAGCATCGTTGCTTGCTAGACTGATCCGGTTCAGATTCTTCCCTTTCATTTGTATTCATGGAAAACAGACCTCAACATTTCACGTCCGTCGTGCGACCTGTATTGAGCACGCTCACAATAAAAAACACTAGCAAGCGGGAGAATCACATTGATGGGATGCAAGTCATTCTAAACGGAAACCATCATACTTAATGGCATACGAGGCTAAAGCATTGTTGTTCCCCATCAAGAGTAATGGACATTCGACCTCATCCAGTGAAAACCTGCACTGTGTGGGTTGGGGATTGAGCACAATTCAACGGTCACAGGCTCTACCTGCCTGCGTTCGAGCAGTGATGAAGCATGAACGAGATTAGGGCTTGTATGACTTCATTCAAACTCAAACGTGAAAGGATTAGGGAACTGAGTAAGCATAATTGGGCATAACGCACACTTGCTTTCCAATCATAATGTTGCAATAATATTAGGCAAGTTTGAAAGTGCATCGCACACTTAAACACTGCTGGATGGATTCAGTTGTCCAATAACAATGAAAACGGCAACCATTTTTGACATGGCGGCGCTTCACGCTATGGGAATAGCTGCTGGCGGGGGCACGCTCAAATAGTTACTGATACTTCTATATAAGCATTCAGATTTCAAGTATACTTATAGTTATTGAAAGATAAACTGTTACCAAAAAGGTTTCGTAAAAGTTTTTTAGCAGAAAGAAAGCTTTGTGTCTTAATAAGGCTCAAATTTCAATGAAAACCTTGCGAATGGAACATATTTACAGTTGTTAGTGAACAATTTTGTCTTACCTTATCTAAGCTTTTCATATCGCCACCTTAGTTGCTCTCGATTTTTCATATGAACATCAAATCGTCTTTATGCGTTAGCACAATAAAACACGGTAAGCAACCACATAATTGATTTGAACCTCTGAAATCAAATTTGCTATACAAATCTTTTAATACTGATATTAGATCGTTCAATAAGTTTCGGAATTAAAGCAACAAACACCAAATTTGTTAGCCAGAAGTAGTTAGAATTGCATGATTTTGATATCCTTCAGGCTAGTTCATTACTAACTCTCACCGATTCTCGGCTTATTGAGTTTAAGAGCTGGGATTTCTGCTGAGTATGGAAGCGATTTCATTCTGCCGGTCTATGGGTACTGGCTTGTGAGAAAAATTGCTTGAGAGTGAACTATAAGCTCAGCTCATCATGGTAACTTTTTTACTGGAAATGCACACTAGTTAAAGGTGCTTCATAGGGATTTTCAATAGAAAGTCCTCAGAGTAACATACTGTATCTCGTTTAGCTTCCACCTGTCCCACTGACTTTGATGCCTTCCTAAGCAATTGTTTTTGGGAGCCCATTAACACAGCAAAGATCTTTTTACTGGTTAAATTGTTTCTATGGAACAACCTCGCAAACAAGTAAGTCTTTAATGAGGGTAAATTCTTTTCTGCATAGTCAATTCCACCTAAGATTTTTTTTGAGTCGTCCCAGTGTTGCACTGCTGTTGGGATTGGCCTACGAGCGTCGAAGATGCAACGGTTCAGCACACGCTCCCGAAATGAATGAGATGTGGGTTCGAATCCCGGCTGACGCAAATGTTTTTGCACACCACTCTACACTATTGGGTTTGTTGTAAGATCATAAAAGCGCAATACTTAGTCAAATGAAATGAATTTGGATTTTTTAAAATTATTTGCAGCTGATGTACGTAAGACAACATTGAATATTCATAAGTTGCACAGGAGTTTTGTGTTTTAGACAGGCAAGTGAGTAGCATAGATCTTCCTCATATCATTGTTTCTATACGATAAAACCTACTCAGAGTTCTGTCTGTTCTTGCTACACAGCTACTAGCTAAAAACCGAGCAGTGTCTTGGAATGACTGTAATTAGGTTGGTGAAAAAGTAAATGCTGTTCATGCCTTATTGAAATGCATCGTTTAATGTTGGAACACCTTCTCAGACAAATGTAAATATGTTACACAACGATTCATTTCCCAATTCTCGCTTCATGTGTTGTTGCTAATGGCGTAGTACTAATTTCTTTCGTTTTATATTTATTATAGAGTGCGGGAACGATGTTGGTTGGTGCGAAAGTTATCGCGGTTTTGGACCGTCAGTTCAGAATGGGTCATAAAGCAGCAGAGGCTAACGAACCTGTAGTGCAGTTGTGCGAAAAGTGTCGTAAAGGAGGCGTATTTCAACAATGTATTAATCTAATTAGTTTAGCATCAATTTCTTCAGAAGCCCTGGTGAAAGCAAACACCAAAGCTGATCCTTTTACGATTAAACGATTGGTTGCAGAGGAACTTAACTTCGAGCACTCTACTGTCGTCATTTGAAGCAAATCACAGTCTGAGACCGCATCTACTTTTTTTGCAGCTCAAAATATCAAGTGCACAATGAATGATGATTGCATATTCACTATAAAGTATGCGATCCAACGCATATTCTATGCATCGTATATTCTATGACGCAATCGTACTTTTTTAGCACTGTATTTGATCTATCATCACACTGCTTTTTCACTGTGCATATTCCAGTATTTTTAGCATCCAATTCGTCTCTCGTCTTCTTCTTGAACAGCGTAGACTACTGGTTGGGCGAGACTCTTCTTGCAATCTCGAGGACAGCCTGGCTGTGGCGTTCCATAGAGCGTTGTTGTTGACTGTCGGAGAGACTTGGGGGTTGGAGCTCGACTCCACGCGAGCAGCGACGAGTATCACAACCACTCTGCCACGGCTCCCCCAGCGCCGTTGTATATTGTATACATTTGTATGCTCGGATAACATGTTGGTATTGATTGTGGATCCTACTGCAAAAGTGCATGCTAATCAATTAGCTCCAAGAAGAGCACATTATATGTAGTGTTCCTTGTATTTTCTTAGGAATTCGTATTACGCTTTCATAAAATCTTTGAGAAAAAAGTGTAAAGAGGTTTGGGAATGCGTTGCTTTGCCAGAGATTAGGTCTTTGTATTGAAGACAGGGAATTTTTGAACACTTGTCATTTCTTATATTATACATGTCTCTACAGAATCGTTCTTGGTGATATTCATCTTCATCGTAATGGGGTACCCTTGGAATCTATTTTTCTATCAAGTGAGTAACAACAAATCGGCTGTGAAGTTTGAGAATTAGATTAACTCCTGCAAAATCAAAACGTGATCCTCTCTCGTTATTGAAAGCTATTCAGGAGGTTTATCCAAAAATAAGCCCGTTATTGTATTTTCATTTTTTCAAGCCATCAAATGATCGTAAACTACTGATAGAAGAGCATGAAATTATGCAATGAGAGCTACATACATGTTCTTTTTGAAAGGATGTGGTTTCAAAGTCAAAAAATGCGGGCTTTTAGGACATATGGGTGTTTGTTTCACTATAAATAACTTCTCTGGAATCTTTTTCAGCCGTGTTGCATTTTTCACTGAAAATAAAGCGTTGCTGAGTTCTAAATTGTACTACTAGGTTTTCCTCGTATGTTTTGGTACCACAACAATAAACATCAAAATTATTAACTAGAAGTAATCGAAAGTTCTTAATAACCTATTTCAGGCATGCGTCACCAGCCTGATAACATTTTTGCCACCTCTCAGAGAAAAGAGCGCATGTGGCGGAGTGGTTAGAGGTGTTCTGCATCGCACATGAGGTCAATGGTTCGATCTCGCGCTCATGGCTCACCAAGCTATCTATCCCTCCGGGGTCGATAAACTGGCACCAACTGGTCTCAGATTTGTCTGGGTGGATAAACAGCACTGACTCGGTTCAGCGAGAGGCACCGCGAGTCATTGTAAAGGCCAGACATGCATTCAATCACCTCAAACGAAATTAATATTAGAGTCGAATAAATCCCTCAGGGATTGATTAAGTCCGAGAGCTTTATCCTTCATCCTTTATCCTTAAAAAAGTCAATAGCGTGCTCACATAAATAGTCATCTCTGGTTACAAAAAAAAGTTATCAAG